>ML105982.1:36700-69631 GCA_003697995.1 Taxidea taxus jeffersonii | reverse complement strand
GAAGGACACTGTAAACCTATATCCGGCAGTCTACAATGTAAAGCTTTGATTTCAGTGTATCAGAGAAGACTTCTTGGAGGAGGTGACATCTTAGATGATATTGAAGGATTGGTAGAAGGCAGACTGAAAGGGAGGGTACCTTCCTGGCCCAAGGGTCAGCAGAAATAAATGTAGACTAGCTGAGAAACTATAAGTAGTTCATTGTTGCTCATGTGCAAAACTCAACAAAAACTACCTTGGTATTTCTATCTACACTGAAACTCATTTACAATGTTGACAGAAAAGTGTTATTAACTATTGTCCAAGAAAGGCTAATGTTAATTTTCTGCCCCCAAACGATGTAGAAAATGAGTGGCTTTTTGTAAGGGACTTTCAGGTAGGCTGGTCAAACCTTCCTTTTTGTCTGCCTCCAAGATTACTGTGATCTTAGTTGAGATCAAGCTGTGAAGTCAGGTAGCACATATTCTTGTAGTTCTCAAAAGAAGAAAGAAGCACATCAAAAAATACACTTAGGAAAACTAGCCTGAGATTTTTCATGGTGTTCTTTCTCTGTGCCTTTCTCTACACGTAACTGATCAGCACATCTTTCATACCTTGTGAACTTTATCTTCATCATTTCTCACCTGGACTTCTGATAAACATGTCTCTCTACTCCTGGTCTCATGCCACTCTAGACAATTGAGTAATTTTTCTAAGGTACAAATATGATTTTATTCTGCCCATAAAACTCCTGGCCCTCATGCCTTCAGGACAAAAATCTAATCTCCCTATATAATGGCGCCCAGAATTCCAGATACCATCTTGTGCCTCTACTTTTGGACTCCCCATTTTACTGCCATGTCCTCTAACTTGCTGTCTTTTACAAGCAAGCACTACACATTTGCTTAATTACTCTCCTCTTCTTTTCCTAGTAAATACATTCAGTTCATGCTAATCTCTCTCAGGAACTCATCCTGAGGTTTTAGATCAAGTGTGAGAGAAACCCTCCAGGCTTCCTCAGATTATCTTTTCTTACTGATCAGAGAGCACATATCGCACTGTATTATAAGGCTTTCCTCTCACCAGCTAGGAACTTTCTAATGGCTGGGCCCTTGTCTTTTATTTATATATTTTAGGCACCCAGTGAGGTGTCTTGATGCAGTCAATTTGTCAGTAAATATTTGTGAGATAAAATAATGTGTTCTTTCCCTAAAAGTCAACTATATTTTTCAAGTATAAAAAATACAAAGGAAAGATTAAAGGGAAATTTTTATAAATTTGCCTATATTTCTGTCAAAAATATTCTTAAGATGCGTTTTAGAGGCATATTTTAAAATTTTGTTGAGTGAAAAATTTATTCAAAATTATTATTAGAAAGGTTTTTTTTTTTTCAAAGGAAGACTTCAAGTTGAAAGTTGGGGTTCTTTCTATGGTTGTTGAAGTAAGAACGCAACAGTACAATTATGTACAATCTGTGTTCGTTTTTTATGCTTTCTGTCAATTTTTCAGATCCTTTTGGAGTGGTGGAATGCCTGTGGCTTTCTGACTAGTGTGGCAAAACAGAAGAGTTCTAATTCGCTCAATTTTGGGTGGTTATTGGTTACATGCCTCTGTGGTTCTTTTTCATTGAGCTTTGGGTCCAAAACTCTGGGAGGTATATCAGTTACAGACCTCAATCCAAATGTATTTTTAATTGGCAAGCTCATCCCAGAAATTGAAAAAGATGGTAAAAGGAAATAAGAAACAGTGCTATTGGAACAATTCAATTTATACACATTCCTTTGGCATTATTTCCCTAGTATAACAACAAAAAAGACACTACAATTAAATCTACAATAAGTATCGTAATCAAAATGTTGTTTGCTCCTTTGTTTAGACGGCAGCAACAAAATCCTTTCTAAATAATGAATAATATTAAAAGTGGACGCTTACATACATTGAAAATACTTTGTACAGTGTTTCTATTCCTGGTATAATGCGTGACTCAGAGAGCCAGAAGTAAAGAAGAATTAAACTGGGGAGGGAAAAATCTGTTAAGCCTTCAACATTATATTTGAATTTCGAACTACTAACTGCCACATGTTTGGTCATTTCCTAAATATCATTGACACTGTCCTGTGTCATGTCACTCTTGTAGCATTCTTCCCCATCCTCTCTGGCAGCAGGGTATGTCTAAATGTTGGTTGTACGTTGGACCGTATACATGGATCCTGCTTTGTATGTATACTCTCCAAAATCTAGTAAGAAGGTCCTTGAACATAAAGGTTAACCTTATCTTATTCTTTGTACCTTTCCCGTAGCTTAATAATGTGCATTAAATGCTTGCTACAGGGATGCCTGGGTGGCTCAGTTGGTTAAGCGGCTGCCTTCGGCTCAGGTCATGATCCCAGCATCCCGGGATCGAGTCCCACATCGGGCTCCTTGCTCAGCAGGGAGCCTGCTTCTCCCTCTGCCTCTGCCTGTGCTCTCTCTCTCTAACAAATAAAAAAAAAAAATTAAAAAAAATGCTTGCTACATAGGGTTCAAATTTGAGTAACTACAGTCCTGCTTTATGGAGGAAAGCAGACGAATATTTATTAGAAGTCAGAGGAGTAGGAGGACGAAAGGATGAAGACATTTTCAGGAAAAATGACCTTTTCTTCATTTCTGTGTCTGAACGCAAAACACATGCTTTAAAGTAAATAATAAATGTTTATCCCCCAATGAGAAAGAGAGCACACTTATATCAAAATGAAAGAATAAACGAAGTAGATAAGATTTTTATGAGTTCAGTTGAGAGGAAGCAGAGCACTTCCCCCCTGAGTTTCTGACAGTTTGTTGCCAGGCCCAACCATGTATTTTCTGGAAACTTCATCAAGTAAAATCATTCTAAGACACTACTGCTTTCAAAACCTAGATCAAATTTCCTTTTGGATCTGGGATCTGACCAAGAACATATAGAGCTCTTAAAATGGATTAATTTTTATTCTGTTCATCTGATCTCTTTCATTTATCATTTTATAAGTCGACAAAGGGGCTGAAATACAGAGACGTGGAATTTTGGGTTACCCAAAACGACCTCCTCTGACTCAGTCAAATTTGTGGTTTATATTTTAGCCATCACTATGGTTAATTTCTATTTGTTTTTACAATGCATACGAACAAATGTTTGATAAAAAAAAATTAAAAGAGAAAGAACCAAAAGTGAAATGTGAGAGTGGTTAGACCAGCCAACATTATATTAAAGATACCAAGCTAAACGATGGAAAATGTGAACAAGCTGGGTTACTTTAGTTGAAAAAATAAACCAATGATAGTACCCTAATACCTTTAAGGTTTGTTTGGTAAATGTTAAGGCTTCTCTTTCTCTTGGGTAGAAGTTTCTCTTGGGTCATTTTGACTAATAAAATCAAAGTCACATTAATTCAATTTCTTCTTTAATTTCTTTGTCCTCTTGTGGATCATTGGGAAATTTCAGCTATGACATGATATACTCCTTCATTCCAAAGAGCAGGCTCCAACAAATGGAGTGGGGAAGGCTCAGAGCAGGGGAATGGTAGGAGAAATGGAAGGAACTGCCATTTCCTGAGCACCTACTGTGTGTTAGCTTTGATTAGGTGCTTTATATCCATTGTCTCACAATTGCCCCCATGCTATGGATATTATTAACTCCACATGCAGGGAATTTAGGACTTTAAAAGGTCAATAACTTGCCCAGGATTGGTGGTAGATTTAAGATTCAATCCTAGTTCTAATTCATGCCAAATTTTCACTATTTTGTAAAATACTTGTAAAACTGGGATACAAGAGTAATAAATGCATGATGCAAAAACCCAGAAATAAGCCAGATGTATTTTCTTACAAGTGCTTAAGAGTTAGAAATTAATATCTGTGGACTTAATTTATCTGTGCAGCTTGGCCTCTATTACCACGGATGAGCAAACACTGACTATAATATATTTTTAAATGATAGCAATAACAAATGTTCATGGCACTACCTGAATAATACTGATTAAAAATAATTAATTACCACAGACCAGACTATAAACTTATTTTACCAGTTTTCCAGGCCACTGAAGCAGAGCATATATTTGTCTCTGCAGAGCAAAACTGTGACAGATAATCATTCCAATTACCAGCAGAACATGGTTGGGGGGTTTTCTTTCCCTGTTAAATCTGTCAAGCTTTTCAACTCAGTATGTCTCATTGCTTATTAGAAAATATAATATAATGTGGAGAATAGAAATGAATCAGAATTCATTTGTGCTTTGGGACTTTGTAATGTCTCATATAGGAAAAGGAGTTTTTTAATTTTATAAATTCCATCACAGAAGAACGAAAATGATCTGTTACAACCCTTTTATTAGTTTTTCTCCAAATGGTAGGTTCTTCTTCCTCAGTATATTACAATACACAAGCCACCATACTAAAGTCTCCTGTTTCTGTTGATTAGCCTAATAATTCATTCAAAATTAAGAGATACAACTATAAACAGAAAAGGCCTCAGACCCTCTTAGGAGACACGATGAAATATCTATACAGGTATCTAGAATATTAACCCTAGGAAATCCTTGTGTAGAATTAACAACCTAATTATGAAGACACATAGGTTAAAAATTATTTTTTTCCTTTTTCTTCCTCCATAGTTTAATTAATCTAATTTTTCCTGGGGACCGTGAGGAGCACCTTTCTCTATAGAGTAGCCAGTATCAAAAAAAGAGCTGTTGGCTTGTCTCGTGACTGGAGATACATCAATATAACTAGTGGTAATAATTCAAGTAAAGATTTAATTTCTTTAAAAAATCTGATCATTGTAGGTCAGGGAAGTTTGTCTAATACACTGATCCTGGGCTGATAATATGAAGTGCTATTTCAAATGTTGCTCTGGAGACAAATGAAGAAAAGGAGAGGCAAGTCATGGACCAATCATACCTAATTTACCTCAGGAATATTTCCACTCCTCTCTACCTGGCAATGACCATTGACTGGCTAGGGAGATTGGCATTTGTATCTAAGACATTTGAAGGACATCACGACATACAAGTTCTGAAGAAAATATTTATCTTCTTCATAAAATAAATAAATGTTAGGGTTATTTTTCTTTCAAAAACACTACTCACTGCTTAATTCCTAGTGTCTTGACTTCTAAGGCAACCTCAAGCTTGGTCGGTGTTAGTCTGCATGTGTGTTCTCACGAATGCGCTATAAATGGACTGTGGAGAAGTAGGGGTTTTCTGAAGTACAGGAAGCCTCGTTGTGTTGTTTGGCTCTTGCTCTGGTGCCATGAATGTAACACGTAAAGCGACTGTGTGGCTTAAGTTGCTGCTTTCCTAGAAGGCAGGGGAGATGGTGTTTAGTGGGTCTGCTGGTGGAGTAGGCCAAAGTAAACTGTTGTAAGCGCTGTCTCGTGGTAGAATACATTCTTTGGCCAAGCATGTCATTCAGCTTTCAGACATAATTTAGCTTCTCTGGGATGTGGGGAGCAGGGAGGAATTCTGTTCTTGCCTGCTTGGAATAGTCCCGGTGAAGATGATGATAAGGGAGAAGATTGCTGTGAGCAGTCTGCTGCCAAGAGCTGGGGAGAATCGAAACTTCAGTCTGCTCAGTTGGCACCAGCTGTATGCAGTGTGTTGCAGGCCCTGGGTGACAGCTACCTGCAGACTGCCAGTCTGGAAGCTTGTAGCCTCCATTGTACCCTCTGGCTGCTTGCAAGCAGAAGGCAAATACTTAATCAGCAGCTTTTGAAAAAGAGCACGATGAGTAAACCCGTAAAATTCTCTTCTTTGATTAAAGCAGCAACTATGGGGCAAAATCTATTAGAGCTTCATTAGAGGCCATTATAGTAGAGAAAATAAATTATTAAAGGGCAGATTTGTAAGTACTCTAGGAAAATAGATTTGGCTGGGCTAGTCCCGTCTCCCAGCTGTGAGAATTAAATAGGAGTCTGGGGACATGTTAAATTTAGTGCAGGGCATAGTTATAAGACAGCAGGGGAAAAACTATAACTGAAAGGCGACAGTTCCCCTCCATGAAACGCACACTGATTTTCAAAGGCCAGAAAGTGGTTTTTCGGTCCCTGTGCTACTGTCCGCAGGTAGAGAAGAAGAGACGTGACCACATTTTCGATCACAATTTCTTTTAGTTTTATTTATTTTTTTTTAAGATTTTATTTATTTATTTGACAGACAGAGATTATAAGTAGGCAGAGAGAGAGGAGGAAGCAGGCTCCCTGCCAAGGAGAAAGCCCGATGCAGGGCTCCATCCCAGGACCCTGAGATCATGACCCGAGCTGAAGGCAGAGGCTTTAACCCACTGAGCCACCCAGGCGCCCCTAGTTTTATTTTTAAACCCTTCCCATAAGTCTAGCTCATTAAAGCAGGAAAGCTTTAATGAGATAACGGGCACAAAAGCAATCTAGAAAGTTGAAAACGTCCATTCAGTTGTAATTCAGCCTTCCCAGTTTTTATTTTGTGTCAGTTTATTGCCATTTAAGGATATCAAATATAAATCAAGATATATGTTTGCTTCTCCAGACTTGCACACTAAAATATGCATTTTCAAATGATAGTTAATCCATAAATTGCTTGTTTTTATTTTAGTCTTTCCTTTTAAAGAAATTACATTTTTTTCCTAAAAACGTAAGCCCTAACATTGTTAAGAGAGAATTCCTAAGCAGGTTTTCAAAATAATAATGGACTAGTGCATTGATTCTCACTTTAAAATCTCTTGCTTTATGCTCACTTACTTGTTCTTTTACTCTGTAAATGTTTATTGATCGGGCACAGTGTATGAGATCACATGATGTGCTGTCAGGAATACGAAACTAACCACTGATACTATTACCCTGACTCCTACTACTTATAAGCAAATCACGTACAAAAGGCATATTGTGTATCAAGCACTCTTTGAAGCACTTCCTAGAAATTCATTTATTCCCACAACAACCCTATAAAGTAGGTGCTATTATTATCCTGAGTTTCACATTTTAGGAAACTGGGGCTCAGAGAGGTTGAGTAATGGCCAAGGTCACACAGCCAGTAATTGACAGAGCAGAGATTTAATTCAGGAAGAAGGATTGTTTACACTTGAGGGGGTGTGTACATGTATGTATGTGAGCATGTGTGCAGGGAAATGGGTAGAAGGATGCTTAGAAAATTGCTAAGGGGACCCAGAGGACAAAGAGTTCCAATGTCGAGAGAACCATGGAATGGGGCTGAACGTTAGGCAATGGATGTAAGCTGAGTGTGCAGAGCCAGAGGCTGGGGCTGCCTGGCCACATGAGCAGAGGAGCAAGCGGCCCAAACTTCTTAGTCTGTGGAGTATACAAAATTGATTATGGGTGTAAAGCTAGACTAGTAAGTTGAGCCAAATTATAAAAACTCTAAATGTCAAGCTAGGGAAGATAGCTTTTGTTTAATGCCAAGGGAAAATCATTGATGGTTTTTTAATATTGGAGAGATACATTCAGAAATGCAATCCCAGGGTTTAAGTCTGCTAACACAGTGGTTGGATTGCAATGGAGAGTAAGATTGTGAAAAAAAAAAAAGAAAAGAGAAGAAAAGAAGGAAGGGAGGGAGGGAGGAAGAAAGAAAGAAAGAAAAAAGAGAAAAAGTCAGAAAATAGCATCTGGGGATGTCAGTGATATAAAAGACAAGCTGGTTCCAGTAGAGTATTTTATGACTTCAGGGGAGGAACCCCTCAATGCCCTCTATCTCGGCATCCATAAACTAGAAAATCTCCAAGACCTTCTAGGGCCGGCCTGAGAAAATGAGAAGCCTTCAGGCTCATAGGCCAGTCCTGAATCTCAGGGGCATACACACTTCCCCATGGCTTTCTGTAGCTTCTTAGCTGAAAGCCCATCTTTGATAGTTGCATTCGGTGTGGTTTCCTGCGTCCATGCTGTGCTTCTGTGTGAGAGAACAGGATATCACATTCATTCACATTACCACTCTGTGGACAGCGGGAGCAAGTGGAGCGGGCACACTTCTGTCCAACGGAAAGCACCTGCAGTTTATTTTCCATGGTGTTGTGCCCTATTTTTTACTCTGACTCATGCCTTGGAGAGCACTGCCCAATCCTGTGTTTCTCCTCTTGATGTAACTTTCACAGGAGCTGCTGCCGAGACCACCTCTCTGCATTGTCTGAAACTCACTGGGCTGAAGTGGTTCTTACAGATGGGGCCAGACTTTGATCAAAGCGTGATTTTTATCTTACCTCTCATATCTATTAGTAACTGAAAACACAGTGAAAATCAGTTATTTCTTGATTACATGAAACTTCAGAGTTCAGAACACATCCATAAAGAGTCCTCTGAAGCAAGTAGGGTAAGGGTAGAGATTTTATCCTCTGTTTTTTCCCTTACCATCAAGGGGTAGGATTCTGGGTTATGAGAAACAGTGGCCATCCATTCAGTGAATACTCTACAAATTCCATAAATGCCTAAAAACTGTTGAAACCTATTGAAATGCCATAATAATGATGATGCTGGACTAGGACTTACAAGTGCCCATTAGCATTCTGACTGGGGAGCAAAGAAGAACCGAACAAAGGGTCTTTGGTGGTCAGTATCAGCTTAGCATTACAAAGTTTTGATCTCTGAGATTTATAAGCTGAAGTTGGACAACAGGAGCAATCCACACAGTGGCTACAGTAATGAATAAGACCGTGAAACCTTGGAGAAAAACATTCAATACCCTGGCTCTCTCAACCAAATCCCAGCCTTGCTAACCAAATTAATTCAGTCAGCAAGTATGTTTTCCATGTCTTATTTCATGTAGCATCAATCTGTGTGCCATAGGAAGGTACAAAATATATGGAAAATACAATTCCTATTTTCTAAGCCTGAGCTGTTAGTAGAAAAATAATGCAAACCACATGTGTAATTTTAAACTTTCTAGTAGCCATACTTAAAAAAGTAGAAAGAGGCGAAGTTAATTTTTTAAACCTTTTCATTTTTTTATTTTAGATTTTGCGCTCTGAATATTATATGAGAAAAGGGAGATAGCATATTCTCATAAACATGTCAGCAAAATAGTTGAAATACCACTTGGCTTATCTTAAAGTATCTTTCCATTGTATGTTGGTGTTTACTTTTTTGCAGATGGTAAATTACATTTGCCAATTGTTACTTTGTTCTTTTTTTAACTATATTTTTATATTAGATAAAAAGGGGAGAAGTTCATTTCAATAAAGTTTTTAGCCAAATATACCTGAATTATTTCAATATGTAATCAATATAAAATTTTGTATTTTATACTTACAGTGCATCTCAAGTGAGATGAGCTTCATGTGACTGTGGCTACCATATTGGGCAGCACAGTTTTAGACATTTAAAAATGCAATTGGCATGAAAGTTTTTTTACATGGTGATAAAAATAAAATCTTGCAAACAAGTGGAATTATCAAAACATTCAGGGTCATCATCATTTAATTAATCAATGAGTATAACGTTTCCAAGGGTGTAGTCTGAGAAACATACCTTTCCTATAGGTGCTACGTAAAAAGTGAGGTATGATTATATAGGCTCAGAAAATTCTGGGTTAAATAAATTTTCATCTCCTCCTCTGCTAGTGAAAGCCTTGGATGTGCTGATACACATTGTGGATTTCCAAGAAGAGAATGTGTATATGATACTTCCTCTTCTTAATTGATCATGAAATTGTTTTTTCACAGAACATCTCTTGGGTCTAGTGTTACAAGGAATATACTGTGGAAAATGCTGATTTAAGCCCAAAATAAGTGACGTAGGAATTTGGAAATCAGAAAGAGGCGAAATGGAGCGGTCCTGGGAAGGCTTGGTGGGGATGCTGGTGTACCGTCAGTTAATTCTTCTCCAATGTGTCTGCCAGAATCTCTGTGACCACTTTTGGCACATGCCACACTTGGCTGTGTCCGTCTATGTTCTTTAGGGAAAAAAGACATAGATTCTTATTCACATCTCGATCTCACACTGGACCAAGCATAATGACCAGTAAATATTTGCGGGATTGAATTAAAGACAAAGTTTGATAGAAACCAGTGCTGAGTGGAGCAGGTGAAGAGAAATGAACTTCGTGAGCCCCAGAAAAGAAACAAATCACGCTACCAAGCTGAGGTTAATGGGGAAAAGACAGTGAGGGAAAATGTCATTACTGACGCAGCAGGGAAGCCCCTCCTGACTCCTCTCAAGCATTCTGTGTCACGGTCATTCACTGGGGAATATTCACATTCAAGACAGATCAGAGAACAAGAGAGAGCAAGGAAAGCCATGGAGGAAAGGGTGGGCAAATGAGGTAGGGAATAAAAACCATTCTTCCCCTAACACATGTGGGAGAGTCTGCTCTTAACAGGTAAATGTTTAGGTTTTGGGGTTTGGGGGGGGCTGAGAAAATGAGATGTGAGACAAAAGGCAAATGAAGTGCGTTATGTAAAAAGGTCAAGAACCAGAGCTTGGCAAAGAGACTCTGGAAAGTGTATTTTTCTACCCAGATACCCAAGAATCACATGATATACTGAAATGAACTACTTAGAGATGAACACTCAGGAAATCGCCTTCTTCACAGTTTTTGCTGCTTTTCTCAAATCTAGATGTAGGGTGATTAACTCGTGCCCCTACCTGGTGAGCTCTCTGAGTCTAATTTCTGGGCCCACTTATAGAGACAGTCCCTCTCAGAGGAAGACAGAAAGCAGAAAGTAAAGAAATCTCAGTTTTGTCTTCCTCTCTACTATTCACCTAATCTGTAGTCTGTATTTTTTTCTTGTCTGCAAAATCTGGTTTTAGAAGCAGACTCCCTCTCTTAGCCTGAACACAAAAGAAGAGAAAGACACCTACTGCTTTCTACCCCTGATGATAGTTCTTGAATGTTTGATAACATGGAAATACGGGGTAAGATTGAGTACACTAATTAATGCAGCTGGGTGCACTCTAAAGAAACTAAAACTGTGACCATAGCTGTTAACGATAGACTCTTCCCAGAACTCTGAGATCCATTTCAGGGAATATTTTTTCCTATTCGAGACTTAAACATCTAAAAGAAAGGACAATTTCCTTAATTCTGTGCCCAGAAATCCTCTCCAGAACATTACCTTTGACCTGGCTTCCAATCCCCAGACACACTCCTGTAGCATGTCCTTCCAGAGTTTTGACCACCCAAAGAATGCACCAGGCTGAAGATCAAAGAGTTCGTCTGGTTTACACTTGGCTGCTGGGACGGCTCTGTGTTGTGCCCCTGCTGGAATTAGCACCAGTGTCTTCAGAGGAGCCAGCCGCAGGAATAGGGCAACCAGTCATTGGAGACATGAGGAAGTGGTGAAGATTCCATGAGCCTAGTGTAAAGCCATGCTCCCTGCTTCCCAGAGAGACCGTGGCTGCCATTCCTGGTTGGGAAGCTGTGTAGGAAGGAGGTCTAGGCCTGAGGGAACCATGGGGCATTGTGTGGAGATAGAGTCTTCTTTCCAGAAACTATAGTCACTGTTAAGATCATGATCACAAGACAATTGTTTCAAGAAAAAAAAAAATGCTTTTCTATAGGGTTTTTTTCCCTATAGATGGACTCCAGAATTATTGAAATACATTCTGATGTATCTTGTGTGACCCTCTTGGTAGAGTTGATAGGGTAGGGAACCACCGGACTGGTGGGACTTGAGGACAGAGTGTCTTGTTTACTCTTAAGCCTACAATACCCAACAGAGCTCCTGGCATGTGGTGGGCATTCAGTGAATATTTATTGAGTGAATTAATGGATGCAAATGGAGAATCTGATTTGGGAAAAATTAATGATCATGCCAAAGACAACAAAGTGGTTAAGTGGCTGAGTTGGTGCTATGACCTGGGTCATCTGAAGGCAGCAGCTTTAACCCACTGAGCCACCCAGGCGCCCCCTGACCTGGGTCATCTGATACATTTTCCAAAGCACCTGTAGGAAGGCGTATGTACTCAGTAAGCTTGCAAAACACACCTGATGCAAAACATGCGGACTACATTTTTTTTCTAGAATTATTCCCTCCTTCAGGCATAGGCTTTTATTAATTTCTGAAACCAGTTGCTCCTATTTTAAGACACACTGGCATCGTAAATAAGGAGGACACACCTGGCTCACCACCAGAGGACATGATCCATCCATTCCAAATCTTTTCCACTCTTCTCAAGCTTTCATTCCTATGTCCTAAGTCTCAACAGATCTTTAACAAGATCAAAGTCAGCTGGTATGAACTCACTATGTCTCCAAATTCTTCTATACCTTCACAGATTCCTCCTTTTTCTGAGACGAGATATGCCTCCTCTCTCGAAGATCCATTTCTCCTCTTCCCTCAGATCTCACTACTTCCTGTCTCCTGGAAACTTTGCTCCAATCAGTTCATTATTTTTCAAACTCATCCTTTCTACTAACTCCTTCCTCTGTGTCAACATACCTGTAAGTCACTTCCATATTTAAGGGTAATTCTTTCTCTGTGCTATGACTCCTGGGACCATCTTACCATCTTTCCACTTCCTCCTCTGTCAAAAGCTAAGCTGCCTGAGCGTGACTTCCACTCTACCAATAGACCATTCTATACCATCCCTGAGGCCACAGTGGCTTCTTCTGTAGTTCTGTCCTTTAAATCACCAACCACCCTCAGTATGCTTGAGCAACAAGTCCAGAAATTTCTGTCCCCATCCCACATAATTTCTGGTTTTCATCGTGCTATGAAAACTGAATTTTCTCTCTGAGAAAAACAAGACTAACACATTTAGCAATTTCCATATTAACAGGAGGAAAGCTGACTAGAGGCATGATGGAGGAAGAGGGTGATTGTGTTGAGTGAGTTGATTATGAGGCCATGTCTTATTGGGGGTCCAAGGGCAGAAAACAGAAGATGGAATAGGAGAGTTAGAAAGGAAAGAAAAAAAGGTGGGGAAGCTGCGTGTTAGTTGGGGATGTGTGACAGAGCTGGTCCCAGGTCTTGGAACTCTCACGGCATGGGGTCAAAAAGCCAGGACTTGGGGGTCCTGGGTGGCTCAGTCCATTGGCATCTGACTCTTGATTTCAGCTCAGGTCATGATCTCAGTGTTGTAAGATTGGGTGTGAGTTGGGTAGGGTCCGTGCTCAGTGGGGAGTCTGCTTGAGGATTCTTTCCCTCTGCCCTTCCCCCCACTCGCTTTCTCTCTCTCTCCCCTCTGTCAAATAAATAAATAAATATCTAAAAAGAAAAAGAGATCAGGATGTCCCCCTCTCTACCAGAGCTCTCACATTTGTACCTGCTCTCGTCTGACACCTTTCCCCACTCTCAGGAAGAGAAGGCAGAATGGACTCAGAAAGAAGAGATTTACCACAGCCTGTATTTCCTCAAACACCTGAATTCCAGGACACTCAGGAGAATAAATCTCTACTCTAAAAACTCCTTTCATGTACTTAATAGATGTTTCATTTAAAAGCCCTTTGTTCCAAATCTGGGGGGAGGTGCCTTAAATGTAAATTAAAGTTCATTTAGTTTAGGTAAGAAAAATAATAATATCCTTTGCTTTTTTGTTGAGGTGACCTAAATACTCTGAGCATGTCAGGAGCCTCAAAGTCCGTAATAGGTTTACAAAGTAGAAGCCCCTGAATGAGAAAGAGATCACAAAAAGCCTGGAGACGCCGAAGGAAGAGTACTCCGAACTAAAAGGTTAGAAAGCTCTGCTCTTGTTCATGGTCTCCTGGGAAAAGGCAGGAGGAAATTCTGCACAGATATGTTTCAAAATCTGCCAGTTAGCACAAGCTTCCAGGCAGCCAGATCTCAGCCTCTGCTCCCATCACTGGAAATCCTCAGGTGCCGTACGTGGACGAGGGCTGAACTGATCGGAGTGATGGGCAGAGTGATAAGTCACAGAAGCTGAACAGCGTTCAGATTATGAGCACGTCCCTACACACAGGACTGGTCAGTAGCCCAGATGATCTAAAAAGGAGAGGAACATTATCTCATTTCCCCTGGATACAATACTAGTTAAAAGTGGAAAGAATTATAAACAGAAAGTTACAGCTTCATTAAGCCCATGATGCAGGTCAAGTTTCCTGGCAGCTAATTCTGCTCCAGGCTAGTGCTAGACATGTAGTCATTTACAGGCAGAAATAATAGAGGATTATATAGTCCTTTCTGTGCAACATGTGTTGAAGCTTTATATAGCTATTAATGTTCCTTTCCTACAGAAAACGGTCAGATAAATATAACCAAAAAAGAGTCATTGCTTAATCTTGATGATTCAAAGTGGGAGCTGCAGGCCACCCCCATAAAACATTGGTTTTCTTTTCTGAGATGCAGTTCCTTTTCATTATTAATTCAAAAAAGGACTGAATTAATTTACCCCCTGGAAAGCAAGCTTTGTTTGGACGATGAAGATTTCAGATGAATTTTATATGCTGACAAAACTACATAGTTGTGCCTATTAATAGCTAAAATAATTATTATAATTTCTCCCTTTTTGAAGATTTTTTCTTGCATTGATATATGTGACCATGCACTAAAAGTCTTCCCATGTTTTATGAGACCATTAGAAACACTGCTCTTTATAATTCAGAAATAGAGAAATTCTGTAACTTCGGATCTTATGAATTCCACTTCTCTGTCAACGAGGCAATACTTTCATTTGGAGTTACGTTATTTCGTCTCTCTTAGTTTTCACCCTGTAAGTAATTCTGAATTCTGTGTTCACTTTTCACGTCGTGAAAATATTTTCTGGTCACCCTCTAGTTGATATTTAGGAAAGTCTATTTTTGGTACTTTTCGATATACTCTTTCTTTACACTTTCAGAAGTTTGTGATATCGCCTTTATTTCCATTTTCTGGCAACTGAGCTCAAGCTAAGACAGAGACAATCTTTTTTCTTTTGGCTGTCCGGACCTGGAAGACCAGGTTAGGTACGATTTTAAATAAAGAAATAGAACCTAAACCCTTCATTTGGCTTATTTTTCTTGAATTTGTCAAAAGCACTCACTTGTAATGATGACTGGGAGCGAGGTCATACTTTGCTCACTCTGAAAGCATAAGATGCTGTGACCTGTTCTGTCCAAACGTAATTTAAATATTCAGATACTCAAGAGCTCTTTAAATCACAAGTTGGAAGCAAGTAGAAAGCTCAAACAGGCCCATAAAGACTGACTTTGGGCCAATCGTAGGGCTTCAACATCCATGAGGAAGGAGAGCTCACTCTGCTGAGGGGAAAGCCAGAGGACAGCTGTTGATACAGAATTTTTTTTTTTTTTTTTTTTTAACTCAAGCAGCTCCAGTCATCTGTTCCCTGTATGTAAGTGCAGGCCATAGTAATTTTCTTTCTTCCATCTTGAAATCGAAACGGCATCAATGCTAAAAGGAGCTTTACCTGCCAGGGATAGATACCCTCCCTCGGAAAGGAAAAGGGGGTGGATGCATAGTAGTGAGGCTTACGGTGTTCCCGGAGAGTGCTCATAAAAGCAAAATAATGACATTTCTCTGATAAACCTTAAAAAGATAATTAAGAAACTTTGCCTTTTATTTCTCTGAAGGACAAGCATTAAATAGGCCAAAATGGGCAGCTGGGAGTCATAGGTATTAATATCACAAAAGGTTATATTCTCTTTATAGAAGAATATTTTACATAATTGAAAACTCTATTCTAATTAAAATATAATTCTCCTTACTAAGATTTTCATTTGCACGGAACTTTTAAAGACTATATCTAGGGTATAAAACAGACTGTGATGACCTCTTATTAATGGTTATTTTATTATTTTTATTCATTTTATTCCAAACGATACAAAATGTATATAACAAACTATGAGTATTTTTCTAATCCTGACCCATACTTCATGGTCTGCTATATACACGTCTAGTCTTTTAACTATCATATATATTTATGAAAAAGTGAGGCAATTCAACATAAACTTTCATTTATAACCCACATTTTTCACTTGCAATATTATGGATATATTTTTAGATCAATACATACCTATCTGTTTTATTCTCTTAATTTTTTTTCTTTTTTTTTGGCTGAAAAAAATACAATCACTGAAGAGAAAAAGAAATTACTCATAATCCAAAAAACCTTATATAAAATAGTTGTTGAAAATCTCCCCATTCATCTGATCCAACTTACTCACACTTATAATCTGGATAGTGAATGCTGTTGAGCATATCCCTCCAGATTTTGACCAAATTGATACTGACATATCTAAATATTCATCTGCATATATATGTATTTTTAAATAAAAGTGAAACTGTGCTATAATAGTGGTCTTAACTTTCTGTTGTTCCCCAACTCTAATATGTATGATGTATGTACATCTTTTCAGATCGGTAGATACATAATGACCTCCATCTTTTTAGTGGCCACATAATATTTCATTACGTGAATAAAATGTATTGACTTATTTATTCTTTCATTGACAGGCATTCAGATGGTTTATGTTTTGCTGTCCTAAATATTACTACAATAATTATCCTTTTGCATATACATTTTTACATATGTGCAGTCTTATTTCTGTAAGAAAGAAAATAGAAGTAGAATTAATAGATTAAAAAGAATGGGTATTTTAACACGTAATAGATCCTGCGAAAGTACTTTCCATAAATAATGTAGAAGCATGCCTGTTTTTTTTTTTTTAAAGATTTTATTTATTTATTTGACAGACAGAGATCACAAGTAGTCAAGAGGCAGGCAGAGAGAGAGGAAGGGAAGCAGGCTCCCCGCCAAGCGGAGAGCCTGATGTCGGGCTCGATCCCAGGACCCTGGGATCATGACCTGAGCCGAAGGCAGAGGCTTCAACCCACTGAGCCACCCAGGCGCCCCGAAGCATGCCTGTTTTCCCACACTCTCACCACCACTGGTTCATCACAGCATTGTATGTTAAAGTGAAGAATAGAAATATCTGGTCAGCCTGGTTCTCAGACACACCAACAAATCTTGCCCAAGGAAGTACTCTATTAATTTATATACATCATGAAGAGATATTGATTCTTCTCTCCAGTAGTTTTAACTTCATGTTCTCTTATAACCAAGAGGGATATCATTACATGCCAAGAAGCCAGAAAACAATTGGATTGACATTTAGTACTTATTAAATACACGGTATAATACCTATCACATACTGAACAAAGGCCAAAGGGACTCAAAACCCAAAACAGCAGGTGTTATAGGTGAACTATCTAGGTTGTCTGGTTCTTGGGGAAAATGTTACACTATGTAATTTATACATATAGATACATATATATCAATCTCTGAGGAAGCTTAAAGAAAAAGCTACACCTACCTGAACATACTCTATTAAAATAGAGTATGATATGTCTGAGGAAAGTGTCATGTTATGACAGTACAGCAAAGAGAGAACAACCTTTTTGAGGCAAGAAGGGAGTGGGAGCCAGGAAGGATTTCTCATAATAGAAAAGAATTTCATGTGGTCCCAGAGCACACTAGGATTTCTAGACAGAGGCAAAATCATGGGGGAACAGCAAGTAGATCCCAGAGGTGGAATACAGGATAACAACGAGAAGGAGAAGGGAGAGGCACTCTAGTGAGAGCAATTGATCTCAGTTGTGAAGGATTTTGGTTGTTATGCCAAAAATTTGGATCTAAACCGATGCTCGCTGGTGAGCCAGTGGATTTTTTTTTAAGCAAAGGGAAACACAAATTTGAACAAGTAATAATAGAGCATCATCATTCCAGAAAGCTTGGAAATCATCACTAGGGTGGACATGTGCAACTTCTCATAATTCCCAGTGAGTGAGTAGTCAAAGAAACATGACTCTGATCCCCCAAAACCAGTATTTTAATAAATATCACCATATTCATGCTTTCCTCAGAAGTCTATACTTAAGCATTTAATGCCAATGTCCATTGGGCGGTCTACCTGCATATCCCATAGGCATTTTGAGCTTGAAAACTAACTGAACATTTCTTCCTGTACCTCCCTTCATGAACAAGCTATTCTCTCCCTTTTCATGAGTCCATCCAGTAGCCCAAAAGTTTCCAAAAGATTTTCTAGATTGTTTTCCCTCTCCTTCACTACTTACAACTTCCGGCTATAGGTCTCTTGTGTCCCAGCCGCTTCCCCACCATTCTGATGCAGACTGTGACCACCTTCTCCCTGAACGACAATTGCAATAGTTGTCTCACCTACCTTCCTGCCTCTAGACCCAGCAGTCTCAGTGTAGCCTTGTTAGGGTAGTTTTTTTTTAATACATAAAGATTTTATTTATTTATTTGAGAGAGAGAGAGGAAGTACAGGAGAGCACAAGCAGTAGGAAGGGAAAGCAGGCTGCCCATTGAGCAGGGAGCCCAAGGCAGAGCTTAATCCCAAGACCCTGGGATCATGACCTGAGCTAAAGGCAGCCGCTTAACTGACTGAAGCACCCAGGTGTCCCAAGGGTTTTGTTTTGTTTTAATATGCAGATCTAACTATATTCCAATAACCCACCCCACCACTATCACCATCAAAATACTTCTATCATGTTCTTTTTAAAAAAAAAAAAGATTTTATTTATTTATTTGACAGAGAGAGATCACAAGTAGATAGAGAGGCAGGCAGAGAGGGGGAAGCAGGCTCCTCGATGAGCATAGACCCTGATGTGGAGCTCGATCCCAGGACCCTGAGATCATGACCTGAGCCGAAGGCAGAGGCTTAACCCACTGAGCCACCCAGGCACCCCTCTATCATGTTCTAATATAACATTAAGGTTAAAAAAAGATGATTACGGGGCGCCTGGGTCGCTCAGTCATTGAGCGTCTGCCTTCGGCTCAGGTCATGATCCCAGTGTCCTGGGATCGAGCCCCACATCGGGCTGCTTGCTCGGCGGGAAGCCTGCTTCTCCCTCTCTCACTCCCCCTGCTTGTGTTCCCTCTCTCACTGTGCCTCTCTCTCTGATGAATAAATAAATAAAATATTTTTTTTAAAAAAAGATGATTATAAAACACAGTTAACAATTTATCTACATTTTTTATATTATGTATGCACATGTAATACATACTATGTGTATAATACACAACTGAAACATAGTATGCATGTATAGAGGTATGCTGAAATCCAAAATATCATCTGTACTTTCTATTCTTAAAATCTATTTTTTATTTTCCAACCTTCCAATGAACATCTATATATTACTAATTAATTGATTAATGACAGGAAAGATAACATCTAAACCCTTTATCACAGTTTGATGCTTTTAATTTAATTTTAATCATTTAATGATTAAATTTAATCATTTTTACATATAATATAAAATTTTATTTCCTTAATATGGAAATGCCCACAGTTATTTTTATTATCATTAGAAGGCCTCATTTAACTACATATATGTTGCTATTTAAGTTCCCTGAGAATTAAACAAACTAATATTTATTAAGTGACTGTAAAGGTGTTTAAGATTAATAATAGCAGAAAGAAACAATAATTTCTTAATTCTCAAGCATATAAATATTAACAGCTTGCATGTGTACTTGTTGAAACCAATATGACCCCATATATATGTGAACTTCTAAAGCAGGGTTTTTTCCAATTTCATCTTTTTCTTGTTATGTATAACACAAGAAGTATCACTTGTCATCGAGAATTAAATGGGTGTTAAATAAATTGATATCTATGTAACTGATTTGCATTTTTAAGTGAACACATTTAATTCCTATGTGCTATAAGACATTAAGCAAATAATCATTACTTTTGACAATAATTCAATTCTGAAAAACTTATCCTAAGGAAATTATCTCAACTTCCCTTTGGATGACTTTGATCTTGTCTATCTGCCCATCCTTAGCTGTCAATTAGCTCTCAGCTCCTCATGCCTACTGTAACTGAACTGTATTTTCAGTTCAATGTAAGCTCTGTCCCACCTCGAGTTCTGATTTTATAGCTGCTTTTCAAAAAATACTTAATTTTTTAAAGAAGTTTTAGGTTTACAATAAAATTATATCAACATTACTTGATGTTACCAGAATGGTACTTCTTTTTTTTTTCTAGACCAATGACGAACTTACATTGATATCCCATATTTTATTTTATTTGTATCCCATTTTAAATGTGATGAAACTGAGGCTCAGAGTAAGTAATTTATTTGTGCCATGTTGCAGAGCTAGCATGAACCCAGGTATTTTTCTTTTAAATTTAGAATGATAAAAGGAAATGAGAATGAGTGTTAGAATCATATGGGCTTGTGTCTAAATTCTGACCTTCCATCAGACAAGTGCTGTTTGTTTAGAATGTCTATTAATGGAGTGAATACTAACGCATAGAAACATTGCATAATGTGCATAGCTTGGCTATTGGCCCCTGATAGATATTCAATTTTAATCATAACCACATTTGTTGAGCCCTTATTGTCATCATGCATGGTTCTGCATTCATTACATGTACTCATTTACTTAATCCTCTCAGCCGTCTTATGAGGCAGGCTTTCCCAGAAGAGGAAACTAAAGTAACTAGGGATTTAATTTGCCCTGGGTCATAAAGACAGTGAGTGGTGGAGCTGAAATTAGAAGTTGGCAATTTGACCCAATAGCCCTGTTCTTACCCACGGTACTGCTGATAAGGTTAGATCTGGACCCGTCGAGTATCTTATGGGCCCCCCTGGCCTCAGTGACTCTGTTTCCCAGCACCCTGTAATCAAGTGAACTTCATGGGAGAACTCCAATGTATATAAACCAATTTCCGGGGCATAATAATGGACAGCATCTGAGGTAGCATGTGAAATATGATTAATATTTTTCAGAAAAGGAATCCCATTTAAAAGATTAAATTTATAGCATAGTGTACCATCCACATAATGACTCTTGTTACTGACACTCAGGAGGACTGCTATAAATTAACAAAGAAATTGGTGTATTCATAGGATATGAATCATATCATGTACATAATTGGTGACTTACTGAAAAAGGAAAACTTAACAGCTAACTCAAGAACTTATCTGTTCCCAGGAATGATTTCTTAGTGATGCCACACAGATGTCTGTCATCAGAGAATTTTTTTTTTTTGTTTATAATTTTTAAAAGAATAGTAAATGGATGTCAATTGTTTCCATATAGCTTTGTGACATTTTTTTTGTTTTGATCTTAGCTGCCACATAGGAGTTTTTCACTCATGACCACATGATAGAACAAATGATCCCACATGATTTCTTAGCTCAGCGTTTTTGACACAAACTAGTTATCAAAACAGCTAACTTATAAAGACTCTCCTCGTTATAGGTTCTTTAATAGATAAAGAGATTTCATCAAAAATGTTTTATTTCTCCTTAGGAAATAAAAATTAAAAAGTGCTGAATTATCAGCAGTATAAACAATGACAACTTGTTCAACGTATTTTAAGAAACAGCTTTATTAAATTAGAAAAAAAAATGTTGACAGAATGACTTACTGCTGACAGTAAAAATAGGGAAAAACTATTTAAAACTATTTTGCCAAAAGTTAGTTTGGTCGGTCTACACCGTTCTCTTTTGACTTCACACTTACAAAGTGACTTCCAAAAGACCTATATTTCATGGAACACACTTTGGGGAACCTATAAGCCCTTCTTTGAATCATTATATCATTTTTATTTCAATAAAATCTTTAAAGTACAATTGAAATAGGATTTTGAAACTTTATGAAACACCATAGGGAATGGTAAAAAAAAAATCATGGCCAATCTATTGAACAATTTATCCTCTCACATACTATTTTTCTCCAACTATCACTATTAAATCCTTGAGTTACATACACAGCTCCAATTACAAGGAACACTCGGCATAAGGAAAGGGGACTCCATGGGAATTAACATTGTCTAATGCTATGTCCCTTTTGGTTGTAACCTGTCAAAGTTAGCCAATACAGTAGACCCTTAAGACACAGTTGGTCTTTGAGAGATAAAACACCGAGGAGCAACAAAGATCTGAGCAGGGTAACAACTGCCGAGTTCTAGAACCAAGCCAGGCCTCTGACTTTAAAAGCAATGTGAGCTATAACTTGGCTCTGCGAGGCCAGGCAAGCATATCTGATTGGTGACAACAGGATCCCCGAACAGCTGTGGACTAATGCAGAGAAGTGACATATTCTGGCAATCTGCTTCAAATGCCATGTGGTTGTGGATTATGGAGAAGCAGTGGTAGAAGACCACTGCACAAATCTATGGAGCCTGTGTCCAAGGAGGGAAGAGCCAGTGGTTTTCCCTGGGTGGAGAGAGGCAACCTGAGGCAGATGGATAGCAGCAGCCTTTTGAGGCTGAAGTGGTAGAGACTTCGAGATATGTGATCTATAAGGGCTCACTCTCCACAGTTGGCTTCATATGAAAGAGTCATTTCATCCCACACAGTGAGTTGTGACAACCGGCTTACCAGTAATGATCAAATCACGGCAACAACATCCAAGTTCAGGAAATAATGAGCTAATCTGAAACCCATGGGAAACTGCAGACAAGCTAAAGCACAATCTCCTATCTTGAAATTTCTCCAGGACACCTTCTCTTGGAAGTGGGAGTCCCGGAGCCCTGATTTCCTCCATGAAAATGGGCAACACAATTGTGCGTTGCATGCCAAGGACGATAGCACATTTTCCACAGGCAAATGCCAGTTTTTCGCTGGGCATACTTGCCGATAACTGGCAATAAAGAAGCCTGAGCTGGTGTGTCCGGGTTGCGTGGTGAAAACACTGCTTCAGGGTTTTGCAACTGCCACCATATGATTTACATGGTCCCTGAACACAAGTAGTCAAAATCTATTTTTCGGTGTGCCCTAGACTGTCTTGTATATTTTATGCCTAAGGACTGAAACCCAAGCTATCAGTCACGGAAGGGAAGAAAAATTTGCCATTTCTAAATCCAGGTGTAGTTAGCCTTCAGATACAAAGGGCACTCACTCCTTAGTAGGCCTTAGCATTGGAGAGAATTAACAGTTTGCCCGCCTTGCCCCTGACTCCCTGGTGTCCAATGCTTGGAAAGCCCACCTGCCCCCATCTGCCTGGTGAACTCTTGAGTATGTTTTAAGTTGAAATCTCCTTTGCAGAGCAGGGTCGATCACGTTCCTTCGTGCCAACCCTGTTTCCAGAACAATCTTCATTATAGCCTTTAGCACTTTCCACAGCCATCGTGTGTTTACATATCTGCTTTCTCTGCTAGAACTCCATGAAGGCAGTTGCTGTGGCTAACTCATGGAGACGCTCAACAAATGTCTGCTAAAGGAATCAGCTTTGGAAAAAAAACAAGCAAATGAATGTCATAAAGTCTAAACTTCTTTGGAGCACTAAAAACACATGACATAGGAGTCCTGATGATTTGGAAAATCATATTAAAACAAATATTTTCCTTGATGATAGGCCATAATATGTAAATAACTGTTTACTGTCTACCATGGGAATTAATTTTAAGTCTTTAGTTAATAAGTAACTTCCCGATGTACTGTTATTCAAAAGTAAAAAAAACAAAAAATCTGAGTGACCAAGCATGAGCTGAAAAGGTACTCTGAGGCTTTTTTCCATCAGAGGGAATAGATTTGATCTGAATCATTCACATTCTTGCTTGGTCCCATTTTGACCAACTGTAAGCATTTTACAGTGCAGCTGGTTATGTTTAGAGATGCCATCTGCGGCCATGAAAAAAGAGTCTTCCCTGATGAAGAGTTAATTGGTCTGGAAATGTTTCATAAACACAATCTTCATTTCTTAGTGTGGTGTGTTTTGCTTTATTTTGTTTCGTTTTTCAGTCTATGAAGCATGGGTTTAAACTTAGACCCACGATTCAAACTCTAGCTACTCTACTTATTAACTTGTTTGACTTCAGGAAAGCTTCCCCAAACTCCCCAAATCTTGATGTCCTCATCTGTCGAGTGAATGTTCAAACAGTTAAAGATTCAGGGCACTCGTGCTTGGAAGTGCCGACCCCAGTGCTTGGCGTAACCCAGGTCCTCTACAAAGACCATTTCTCTTTCTCCTTGTCAGCTCACCAGAAGGTTGGTGTCCCCCCAGGAGTTAGTCCATAAATATAGTAGGTGCTCCTTACTTCTACTTCAGCCTATAGACTCTCCTCCCACGATTGTAACAATTTTTGAGAGCAAAATGATTGTAAATTACAATTTCTGCCGTGGGATATCCATGGGTGCCAATAACACGTGACTATGCAGAGCTTTTGCTGTGTAATAGGACACTTCAACCAAATGGTTGAAAGCATTTTAATGATTAGAACCTTCTTCTACTGTTAATGTATATTTGCCCTTCAAGAAAACCCTACAATAGGACTATCAAATTGTGTTAGACTGTCTTTCAAGTTATAAAATTAATTCTACAATTGCGGAAAGTTCCCAAATGCCCTTCACCTAGCATCTCCTAATATTAACATTTCACATGACTGTGGCACTTTATCAATACTGCCAATCCTAAGAAATTAATATTGGTACAATATAGTTGCTTAACCAAACACCTTATATGGGTTTCACTAGGTTTTCCAGTAATTTTCTTTTTCTGTTCCAGGACCCCAGATTGCTTTTAGTTATCATGTGGCTTAGTCTCCTCAAATCTGTGACAATTCCACAGTCTTTCCTTGTTTCTCAGGACTGTGACAATTTTGGAGAACACAGGTCAGTTATTTGGAAGGATGCCTCTCAATTTGGAATCATATGTTTTCTCCGATTAGATGAACTCACACATTTATGGCAAAAATTCTGCAGAAGAATTTCTCGTTCACTTAATGAGGATAGCGTTGGCTGGGTTTCTGCACTGTGGAGTTATATTTTTCTCTGTGTAATATCTTAGGAGGAGTAACCTTGAGACTGCTCCTAGAGTATTTTTAAAAGTCTGATTCACTAAACAAAACCCACATAGGGAGGGCTGTCCTGTCATAGCACAATCCATTTCATAGCTGTCTAATATTTGCATTGTTAGGATGCATCTAAACTAAAAATTAGTATTAACTTTTGATCTTACAATGTCACAGTAGCTTGAATGTTGAGCTTTGAATGCATCAACATGTCCTTCTAAACAGAATGTAGCCACATTCAGGATACTTTGAGCTTAACTGTGGATGTGCAGGAAGCTGATTAGTGGATGATCCTTAAAAATACTATTACTGCTCAGTAATTACTATTAAAGCCTCAAAAGTGGTAGAATTTACGACTTAAGACATGTAAGCAAATAATTCTTTTGTAGCGTAACACAGTTCCCTTTAAGTTTTAAAATTCTCCAGTTCTAAGCATCACTGTGCGTGGGTCCCTGGTGTGTATGTGTAGGCGTGTGTGGCTGTGGTGTGTTAGTGTAGTAGTCACCGTGATGCATGTAGGCAGGAAACGCCCGTGAGGTGCCCCAAACTAATGTAACTGCATATTGGATGAAAATAGGCAACTCTCTTTGGTCCACTGAGAAGATTCCCTGCCAAAGCTAAATTCTGAAGGATCACAACCTCATATGGTCTGTTAGTGGACTCTTGACCCGTGGCACAGTCCACGCTGAAACCTATCCACTCTGTTCCCTATGAGGGATCAATATTTCCTGGGAAGATCTGCTTGCTACGTAATATGTATGCAAATGTTTGTTCTGTTTGGTGTCACCACTGCTGATAAGTAAACATCAATTAAAAGTTGTCTTTGCAAATATCTCTGTGGACTCCTGCCTCCTTCCACTTGCTCCTTTCCCCCTTCAGTCTACAGATAATAGGTCTGTTCCTTTAAGAATATGAAATAACCTTTTCTAGTTGTTGTTGATGTTGTTCTGTCACTTCCCAAACTGATCCAGATGCTTCAAAGCATGAGAGACCCCACGGTCATGCACTCAGTTCCAATTCCACACTCCTTTGTTCACAAATCAAAAAGAACTGAACTGAGGGTTTTGCTGGAGAGGGGGTGTGGGGGGTTCAGTGAGCCTGGTGGTAGGTATTAAGGAGGGCACTATTGCATGGAGCACTGGGTGTGGTGCATAAACAATGAATTTTGGAACACTGAAAAAAAAAATAAAGTTTTTTAAAAAAGAAGAAGAACTGAACTTTTTCACATACCCAACCTATAAATTCATGCTTTCTTTTCATTTGCATTCACATCTACCCTCTGGATTCCATCTGGACCCAAAACCAAAAGTGCTGAAAGACCACAACAAAGGCTGCTTTCCTTGGAGTTCCCGGCTCACCGGAAGTGGGAAGCCTCAGTCCCTTCAGAGGCTCCAGCTCACTGGATTTCCAGACCCAAGTCCACAAACTCAGACATTCACACACACTTCTAAACTGAGAATACAGGATGCCTTTCTGAATGGACTCCAGCAAGCAGGATCACGCTGGCCCCATCCTAGTTAAGTTAGAGGCCATCTAGGTTTAAAAAAGAAGAAGAGAGAAAATTGCATATTAGTTCAGGGATTTGGAATGCATGAGAAATATATAGAAGTATTCCAAATATTGATGTCATATTAATAAATTTAATTGAGTGGAACTAATTCATCTGTTTATAATTTGTTTCAATTTCCCCTTTTCCTGAGTTCACTGGGGACCAGCTTAATATTCTCAGGTAGTGTAATATACAGCCACTTTTCAGCTGATATTTAAGGAAAGAAACACACAATTGTGTTATCCTTTTGATGGCTCATTTCTACATGGGTCCTAATGTGTTCCGCATAAGGCTATGAACACCAAACACAAATAGCAAGTCAAGCCGCATTTATAATTCTGCTGCCTGACCAAGTTCCACTATTCCTTAAAAAACATTAAAATTAAAAACCTATTGATAAACTCTCACTAAAACAGGAACATCAACTTTTAAAGCAATGCTCTTAGAGATCCCTTCCGCACAGAGTAGAATGATCTGGCTAGGTACTCATTTTCATTAAAATGCAAAGAGAGACTATTGTATAGGTAAAGCTTATTCACTGCAAATGTTTTATTGGAGCAACGTGAAATAAAAGTTAAAGTGTCTCCTCCTCAGGAAAGTTATTTACTTTTGTACTGTTTCTTAAAAGGGCATCTACTTAGTGAAAATTCTTGTAAGTTTTATAAAAGGGAATTCTTTGTTAACAATTTTTAAAACAGAACAACACTGAAGAAGATAATTCATTGTCACCATTCTAACATTTGTGTAATTAGAATGATCCAAGAATGAAAATCATGGTTCCAAAATAATTGTACTGATTTCTACCCACGTCCTATCTCAGTCCTCAAATACCATTCACTCTGAGCTTGAAGGGCCATGTTAGCACTCAGCTCCAGAATGTTTCAGGTGCTCATCCTTCTACCTGGAACATTTACTCAATTCCCTTTTAATTGTGTTTCCACTGATAAACTACAAACACAGTGAACAGAAGACACCACTAAGTGACTGCGCAGGTCCATATTCCTTCACAGCCCTCAGAAGGAACCAAATGGGCCAACATCTTCATTTTGGACTTGTGGCCTCCAGATGTGAGACAATACATTTCTGTCATTCTGAGCTATGCAGCTGGTGGTAATGTATTATGGCAGTCACAGAGAACAAATATACCTTTAAAGGAGGTAACAGTGTTTTTCTGACTTTCTTTTCATTTACTTTTCCATTTTAAATATTATTTTTTTACTTACATATGCATTTTTAAAACTATAATAACGATCCATACCAATGGTGTGATCTTTAAAAAAATAAGTTTAAAGTTTGTTTTTGCTTTGTCATGTCTGGCCTCCCATTCTTAATCTTCTAATAGAGCCACTGTTCAGGGTTTCTTGGTCATCATTCCAATAATTATGTAGACACAGTCAAGCAGATGTAATATCTAATATTTTATTTTACTTACATGAGATTCTGGTATACATAATCTCCTGCGACTTGCTTTATTGCTCTTAGTAATGTGGCTTATACATCTCTCCATATCTTCACTCTGCATCCTTCTTTTCTAAGAATTACAAAGTATTCCATTAAGTGGATATTATTTAATCAGTTCCTATTGATGAACACTTGGAATGTGTCAGGTTTTCTGTTATTATGCAAATAACTCCAGTAAATTTCCTTGCAGACTTTATGAAGTATATCTATAGGATAAAGTCTTTGGAGTATAATTGTATTCACAAGATATTTCCAAAATGCCTTCCATAAAGGATATATCCTTTCATATGAATTTATATGCATTACACTCTTTTCTTAATGAAAAAGTTCAGTCTTAGGATCAGTGTGGTATGTAAAGGATGATTTCAGATGGATTATGCTGTAATTATTTATTGCTAATGTATACCTCAGCTAATTTCCTACAAATGTTCACTGGGTATCTAATAATATGAATCCCATAAGAGCTGCTCAGTATTTTACGGCTTGCTGACTACAATACAAGGAAAGCAGTTGTTAAATTTAGAGACACTGTGAAGACAAAAAATCTTCATTCATTTTGGAACAAGATAGTGAAATTAGATCCTCTGAAGCATCATTTCTTTCTTTTTTAAAATGAAATATAACTGATGTACAGTATCTTATTAGTTTCAGGGGTACATCATAGTGATCCAATATTTTTATACATGACAAAATGATCTCCATGATAAGTCTGGTTACTGTCACCTTACAAAATTATTGCAATATCATAAGCATGCATTATATCTCCATGACATTTATTGTTTAACTGAAAACTTGTACCTCTGAATCCCCTTTACTATTTTGTCTGCCTCCCAGTAATTTGTTTCCTGTTACTGCCTATTTCTGCTTTGTTTCATTTGTTCATTAGTTTTGGCTTTTAGACTTCAAGTATAAATGAAATCATATGGTATTGTCTTTCTCTGATGGCTTATTTCACTTAGCATAATATGCTCTAGGTCCATCCGTGTAGTTGCAAATGGTAAGAGCTCATTCTTTTTTATGGCCAAGTAATATTCCATTATGTATATACCACTTCTTCTTTACCCATTCTTTTGTCAACTTAGGTTTCTTTCATATCTTGGCTGTTGTAAATAATAGCTCCATGAACATAAGGGTGACTATATCTTTATATCTGTTTTGGATTGCTGTTTTATTTTCTTTGGACAAATACCCAGAAGTGGAATTGCTGGATTGTAGGGTAATTCTATTTCAGATTTTTTGAGGAAACTCTATGTTTTCCATAATGGCTAAACCAGTCTACATTGACACCAACAGTATACAAGGGTTCCCTTTTCTCCACATCCTCACCAAGACTTGTTGCTTTTGTCTTTTTGATAATAGCCAACCTGATAGGTGTAAGGTGATATTTCATTTGGTTTTCTTTTGCATTCCATTGATGGTTAGTGATGTTGAGCATCTTTTCATGTGCCTTTGGCCATCTCTATGTCATCTTTGGGAAAATGTCCGTTCAAGTCCTCTGCCCATTTCTTTAATTGGGTTATCTGGGATTTTTTGACATTAAGTTGTGTGAGTTCTTCATATATTTTGGTTATTAGCCCCTTATTGGTTATAAGATTTAAAGATATCTTCTCCCATTCAGTAGGTTGCGTTTTTGTTTTCTTGACAGTTTTCTTCACTGTGCAAAAGCTTCTTAGTTTGATGTAATCCCTTTTGTTTATTTTAGCTTTTGTTGCCCTTTCCTGAGGAGAATGGTCCCAAGAAATATTGCTAAGACCAGTATCATAGAGGGTTTTTTTTAGTCTACGTTTTCTTCTAAGAATTTTGTGGTTTCATATCTTACATTCAACTCTTTAATTCATTTTGAGTTTATTTTTATATATGGTTGTTCTCTAGTCTTATTCTTTTACATTTAGCTGTCCAGTTTTCCCAGCCCCATTCTTTTGAAGAGACTTTATTTTCCCCATTGTATATTTTTGCTTCCTATGTCATCAATTAATTGACCATATATGCATGGGCCGTGGGGAGGCTCTCTATTCTATTCTATTGATCTATGTGCTTGTTTTTGTTGCCAGTATCATACTGTTTTGATTATGATAGCTTTGCAATGTAGTTTGAAATCAGGAAGCTCCAGCTTTGTTCTTCTTTCTCAAAATTGCTCTGGGTTCTTTTGTGGTTCCATACAAACTTAGGGTCCTTTAGGAACCTTATAGAAAAGTTCAGTCTTGATATGGAAGGGGACACTGCCTCCCAGGATTGTGCTAGGATTGTCAAGTTTTAGAGTCACTACTGAGTTCCTGGAAATAGCAGCAGATCAGAGACAGAGGTAGAAATGGGTGACTCGGAAAGAGCTGGGTGCTATAGGGAGTGAATGTATATTTTTAAATTTAGGGGGGCATTTTTTCATTATTTAGTAGGAGAGGGAGACAATTATTTCATCTTGAAGGAATGATTACATGGGTCCAGAAAGTAAGATTTAAAGACACCTACCAGATTAAATAGTCCATGGTTTCAAAAATATGGCAATATTGCAATAAAAATTAGAAATACAACTAATTTCTTTATGGAAAAACACTGTTTTATAAGAACTAAGTAGGCTTCCAGAAAAATTGGTAACAAGAAATAGTGATCATGAATTCATGGGTAGGGCAGCGGGCAAAACCAGGGGCACCCTTCATGTTCTTCTGTTAGTCACTGTAGCACTTCATGAAAAGTTGGTCAATTTTTAAAATTAGATCCTAAACAGATATACTCTACACAAGTCTGAACAAGGAAATCCCTGCTAATTATCTTACTGTATTCTAATGAGAGCTATGGCAATCCAGTCAGGAATTTGTGACATCTCCAGAAAAACGATATACTTTAAATGTGGAGCTTTCCAAGGTTAATGGCATTTTAAGCAACTCTGCTAAATATTACCTTTTTTGTTTATCTAGACTCTGAGGCTCCAAGAGATGACACTTAAGACCAAAAGAGCTTGTCATTCATTTTCTTGAATATACCTAAACCTGAACAAATTACTAATCACCCCAGTGGTGAAAGAAATGAGAGTTTTTTCTTCCAAGATAGTTTAAAATTTGTTATTAGTAGGGAAATCACTTTTAATATCTAAAGCATTACTCAGAAAGATTCATACGGCCTGAGAAGAACAGGTTTCACAGACTCTTAGAGGAAAAGAGAAGTTTGGCTGCATATTCTTATTTCCATAGTGGTTTGACCAAGTATGAATTAGTTTTTCTTCCATAGCAAGAAGTGCAGAGCTAGACAACCCAAAGCTGCATTTCTGCATCAGCACCAATGCCCTGGGCTCTTTCAGATTTCAGCTCACGGTTGTCTCATGGTCACAACATGGCTGCTGCTCCTTCCGGCTCACGTCTGCATTCTACAAGAAATCTAGAAACAGAGTGACCCAAAAAATGCACACCAAGGAGGCAAAGCTTACGTCAGGGAAGCAAAACTTTTCTAGAAATCGTAGCCAACTTCCTATTTCACTAACAAATTTTTCTTTCTTTTCTTTCCTCTTTTTTTTGGGTGTCACATGGCTATGTCTAGCCACAAAGAAGACTGAGAAATTGAACTTCTTCTTTTTTTAATCCTGATATATTGCTACCTACAGCAAAGCAAAGGTCCTCCTTTTAGAAAGGAAGGAAGAAGAGTGGGTATTATGTAGGCACCTAACATTGTCTGCTGCCATATTTAAGAGATCATCTAATGTGCTTCCCCCTCTCTTCTCTCCAGCCTTCATTTTATGTTGAGAAAACGAGATCAGGTGACTTACTCAGCATCATAGAGCCAGTTCATGACAAAGCTGGAACTGGATTCACACATAGGACTCTTAACGCAGTGGGCTCTTTCCAGTGTGTGCCGCCATTCTCTTATTTCATAACCTGTGTGCAGAGCCCACCCAGCAATACTGATGCCACTTTTCTTCTCCTTACTCCCCCAGCTCTATCCGTCAGTCTCCCGACTCAGGTCTGTATTTAGCCAGATGCTGTGTTTCTTTCAGCCTTAAGAGTAACATTATTTGGCTGCAGCTGGAAAATGAGTAATGCCCACTTCAGCAGGCTGCCTTGGTTTTCCAAAGTAGCCAGGAGTTTAACTTAAAGGGTTAAGATTTATGAACTACAAACAAAGATTAACTGCGAAGGAGAATTTCAAAAGAAAACACAGAATACAATAGAATATTCTTTGACCTAAACTACAGAAAGGAGGTGGGGCTAAATTTCACTTACCTTGAAATCTACTCTCCCTCTCCTACCCTCAGCTGTGTCTATGCTTTGCAATATCACTTTGATTATTCCTATCCTGTCTTAGAATGTGCTAGAGGGGCACCTGGGTGGCTCAGTGGGTTAAGCCTCTGCCTTCAGCTCAGGTCATGATCCCAGGGTCCTGGGATCGAGCCCCGAATTGGGCTCTCTGCTCAGTGGGGAGCCTGCTTCCCCCTCTCTCTGCCTGTCTCTCTGCCTACTTGTGATCTCTGTCTGTCAAATAAATAAATAAAATATTTTTTAATTTTTTAAATTAAATTAAATTAAAAATTTAAAGAAAAAAGAAAAACAATGTGCTAGAGTCATGGCTGTTCAATTAGCACCAACAGGTCTGACCTACCAAGAGTCACAGAACAGCAGCCCACAGGAAGTCCACCTGAGGTAGGAAGAGCAGCGCACCAGGTAACAGTTCACAGACTGGCCACAGCTCCACAGAGCAGACGTGGTCACCCAGTGTGACTCCCAAGCTGCCTTCCTGTACTCTTTGCCTTATGTTTATGCTATTATCATGGGCTCACATGTGGGATCCCCGGTATTCAGAAAGTGCAAACAGTGGACATTGGAGAACATTATCATGCTCTATTTCCAACCATTTGTTTCAGGAAGTTTGAAGTCGGATCAGAATAAGCTTCTGTATTATTACAGTAATTTTTTTCTAAGCTGCGGCTAAGAAGATTGTTAGAACAAATGAGACGTAGGTTTTATCACAAGATTAAGAAGGCCCTTCTGATGATGAGCTAGACGATGCCACTTGAGGTTGGGGACTTGGCGTTTTCAGCAAGAACTTTGCACTTGCTAGGTATTAATACTTGTCCATTTTGAAGCTATATTCAAAAATGCTTAGGAACACATTATGAATTAATTGTTCTTCCTCTGAGTAGGAGTCTGTAGTAGATAAGCATGGAAGTGCCATCTCAAGAAAGGTTCCTTTATTTATTTTTTTAAAAGATTTTATTTATTTATTTGTCAGATAGAGAGCGCAGGAGCAAGCACAGGCAGACAGAGTGGCAGGCAGAGGCAGAGGGAGAAGCAGGCTCCCTGC
>ML105982.1:0-33582 GCA_003697995.1 Taxidea taxus jeffersonii | reverse complement strand
GTTAAATTGTCATTAGAATTTATATTCATCGCTCAGTGCAAGTAGTTACTTCTAGCACAAACAACTATTGGTAAGTCAAAACCACAAGAAGGGTAAACAGTTCCTCCCTTTTATCTGCAAAGGTTATTTGACACAAAAAATAATCTTATTTTTTTAGATTTTATTACTACAGGTCAGGTTCATTACAGCTAATTTCTACTATTTTAATGCAGGATTGTGGTTTGCTGATTCACCCAGAGGAAACCTGTGGGTTACAGCCTATTTCCTCTGACTACATTGAAGCCATTTCACAGCCTGAACTAAAGATCTGTCCATCTGGGGACACAACAGGTGACTATTACCCTGGATATCACTTCTCCTAAAAAATCCTCTAATACAGAGACGTATCTACTTAGTTAAACTATCCTTATACAAAGAAAAGTCAAGGCACTGCATGACTTTTTCATTAGTGTGAACAGTAACACATCTAATTAATCTGAATGCGTTGCTTTAGTATGTGAACTTTTTTTTTTAAGATTTTATTTATTTATTTGACACACAGAGATCACAAGTAGGCAGAAAGGCAGGCAGAGAGAGAGGGGGAAGCAGGCTCCCTGCTGGGCAGAGAGCCCGATGCGGGGCTCGATCCCAGGACCCTGGGATCACGACCTGAGCCAAAGGCAGAGGCTTTAACCCACTGAGCCACCCAGGCGCCCCAGTATGTGAACTATTTTGGTGCACCAAAATCTTTTCTTCTTCCCTCTGCTCTTCACCTGGTTAATCCACATTCATCTACAGATATCAATCAAACAGTCACTTGTACCAGAAAGCCTTTCTTGAGCCCCTGCTTTATTTCTTTATTGTATATTTTCATAGCACCCTGTGCCTTTCTCCCATGACCATTGCCACAATCATTTAAATGTTAAGTATGTAAATAATTCTTCGCTGTCAGTCTTCCCACATCGCCAGCTGTCTGAGGACAAGGAGTCTGACTTGTTCACACTCTATCAATTCACTTAGTACTATAATGTCTACAGAGAAGGGACAAAGTAAATATCTGTTGGCTATTTGGGGAACCAAAGAACTGCTTAAGGGAACAAGTGTAGATTTAAATCATTTATTAAGAAAAAATCATTGAGAATGATCACTAATGTCTCCCATATACTGAGCATTCATTAACAGAGGCAGGAAAATCATCATGTCAAATTAAAGTTGCAGTGTTGAACTCTGCCTGATCCTAGAGCAGCCCGGGAATGGGACACTTTGGTGCCACTGTCCACATTCCCTGTTTCTCTCCTTCCCCAGGGTTCTTCTTTTGGTGGAGACTACTGGGGTACAGCTAAAGCTGGGACTAAAACTACCTCCAAAGAGATAAGGGGAGCAGGGGGCGTCTTCTCTGAGATTCCTGGTTGTCCCTCTGGCCTCTTGACCCCAAGCCTCCCTTCATCTAAAGAGTCTGAGAAAACACTCAGGAACTTTTCTACCCTTGCCATGAACTTCACACCACAACTTGAATGGGAAATGAGTTTCACAAATGGGCAGTACAAATTGCAATTTGCCATGCACAGTTAACAAACCTGGGCATATCCCCGTTCTTGAACATGTGTTCTAAATAATGAATTACAGTCGGTGAACAGGGAGGGATTTACCCATCATGGCGTGTCAGGTGGTATAGTTTACGATTCTCAGCTAAATGAGACATATGCTCTTACATACAAAGGAGACACCAATGTGTCTAGTTAAGGATTTTTTTATCAGATGACATTTTATGAGAATCATTAAACAACTTAATTCCATCCCTCCTGCTGAACCAAGTCAAAAGTTCTCCAACAAAATTCACAGAGAGAGTACTGAGTTTCCTCAAGAAGTGGCCCCTTTTTCTGTTTATTAAATTTGCTGTAACTTATGCCAGGCCCTGTCACAAAGCTGCCTCGGTGCCTGGTTCTTTTTCCTTTTTTTTAAAGATTTTAAAATTTATTTATTTATTTGACAGACAGAGATCACAAGTAGGCAGAGAGGCAGGCAGAGAGAGAGGAGGAAGCAGGTTCCCCACTGAGCAGAGATCCCAATGTGGGGCTTGATCCCAGGACCCTGGGATCATGACCTGAGCTAAAGGCAGAGGCTTTAACCCACTGAGCCACCCAGGCACCCTCTGTGCCTGGTTCTTATCAGGAGAGGCTGCCTTCGAGCAGGCATCTTCTGGTACCTTCAGTAGCTAGGCTTCTTCCAGAAGACCCCAAAAATGACTCCCCAGGCAAACCCATGTCCTTAGCCTGACAGTACTGGGCCTCGAAATCTGGCCCTCCCTGTCTCCCAGGTCCTCCCAGCCTCTTGGTTTCACTTCATGCCCACAGTACACGTGCATGATTCTACACTCTGGTCCACGCTGTCCCCTGCTGCTCAAAGTCTTCTTCCCATCCCAGCCCAGTTCTCCTGATGCTTTATTTTCCTCTCTAGGAAGCCTCTCCTTACCACCCCACCCCCCAGTTGGCTTCTCTGCTGTTCTCCCAGAACACTTTGGGCACAATGTCCCCCTTAGCACTTACTTCACTATGTTTCTCTCTCTTTTGGTAACCAGTAGTTTTCAGAGTGGAATGATCCATGGGAGCAAGGGGAGGGAGTAGCATGGGACAGTCCACAGGATGACGCCAGTAATGATGAAAATACACGTGCATTTATTTATATAAAATACATGTGCATTTATTCATATCTAATCATCCTTATTTTTGTTTTATAATGAACTTAATACATAGATACAGTATAGGTACACACCTTACAGTGTGTGTGTATTAATATAATCAAGGGTGCATTACTGATGACTGCCCTAGATTGCATGTTTCTCCAGAGCAGACAGTGTCCCTTTTTCATCTTTCAATGTCTAAGATATGATTTAAAAATGGTTGCTGAACCAAAACCAAGATCCAAGTCCTCCTCCTTTCCGTGGAATACTGGGAGCAGTCAGGACACGATCATTTAGGGCTCACTGCCCCATCCATACAGTCCTAAAGACCCAAAGATTCAAAACGAATGAGTGAGACCAGGGACAGCAGTTTGCAAGAATGGATGTTTTGCAGGCAGAGATTTCCTTCCTGGACGGGAGGACTCCATCCTGCTGAAAGCAGTTGTCATGGTGGACGGCCGTGGAAGGAAGCTGACTTGGGCCCTCCGGCTTTAGCTCGATGGCCATAGATTAGTTCCAAAATCTTATTTTCACAGCATATTATAGTACTTAGCAAACCGGATCCATTTTTTCACCTTGCCAATGAAATGATGGTCTACATGTCTTTTCAATAACACTAGCTAATACAATTTTGAGTGCCGGGTTTTTTGTTTTTTTTTTAATCTTTAAGTTGATTTTTAGCCTTTGGAAAATAATTTAACTATAAGACACAACCAAGAATAAAATCTCTTGCTTAAGAAAGAAAAAAACAATTCTAATCTGATGAAGAAATTTATACAGTGATTTTTTAATAACATTAAAGAAAAATAGCTCCAAATGCATTTTATGATATGTAAACAAAAGATAGCACCATCTTTTCTTTGTAGCAAGGACATATGATAACTTGTACTTTAATACTTCTAAAATTGAACATGTGATGTATTTTTTTCCCTTAAGTGAAAACTGCTTTATTTTATAGCATAGAGTCAGGAATTAGCGCCTCCTATGTGATTTTACATCTCACCATGGCCCCAAGTCACAAACGTGAATTTCTTCTCTCCATTATGTCAGCCAATCTGATTCACTTAAATGGCTAAACCCTAACGTGCATTAAATATAAAGCTACAGGGGCACTTGGGTGGCTCGTGGGTTAAGCCTCTGCCTTCGGCCCAGTTCGTGATCTCGGGGTCCTGGGATCAAGCCCCACATCGGGCTCTCTGCTCAGCGGGGAGCCTGCTTCTCCCTCTCTCTCTGCCTGCCTCTCTGCCTACTTGTGATCTCTCTCTCTCTGTCAAATAAATTTTAAAAAAAGAAAGGAAAAAATATATAAAGCTACAATTATAAACCAAATAACTTCTCCCAAAAGCCATTTTGATTCCTCAGAATGTCATTCCCTAAAACACATGTCATACTCTATTTCAGAAATCACAGCTTTGATTCATTCAATGTTTAAATATATAACATAGGGCGCCTGGGTGGCTCAGTGGGTTAAAGCCGCTGCCTTCGGCTCGGGTCATGATCCCAGGGTCGTAGGATCGAGCCCTGCATCGGGCTCTCTGCTCTGTGGACAGCCTGCTTCCTCCTCTCTCTCTCTCTCTCTCTCTGCCTCTCTGCCTACTTGTGATCTCTGTCTGTCAAGTAAATAAAAAATAATAATAAAAATAAATAAATAAATAAATAACAGAATTGATGTCCCTCTTTTTGACAATTTTAGTTAAGAGCTGATATCCTTTAAAATATCAAGAAACTCCAGTCCTGCTGATGTTATACAGATGTCTCTTTCAAGCAGCATTACTAAATCACAATAAAAAAGGGGGGGGGGCATTTTTAACCAATACAAAAATGCAGAGTTATGACTATATAAATATATAGTACTATGAATCATTGGGGCCAAGTTTTCAGAGACCCAATCAGGAGTCCTTTTGATGTGCTTGAGATTTTATGCCCACAAACTAATTGTCCCCATGTTTGGATTTTTGTGCCTGCAATTGGCCTCTTGCTTCTTCAGCTTTAGAAGCAAATGGCCAAAGAAGGCCCCGGTTTGCACAAAATTAGCTGTCAGCAAAGTTAGAGGGGGAGAGAGTGTTTGGGGGAGAGGATGCACGTGCTCTGAAAAACTCAAGGATCCGATGAAAACTGAGCCCTTGAAAATAGAACTAAATATAGTCTCATTAGCGGAAACGCATTTAGGTCCCTAACATAGTCTCTGTCGATGCATGAACCCACTAAATAAATTCATCATTTCAATATAAAGAGAAATTCATTAATCTATTTGTGTGTTTTCCTGTAAGTGCTACCAAAGAGATCGTTGAGCCATATTTCATTTCTGGCTGATGGTTTTGTGTTCACCTGGCCTAACGTGACAGAAAGATCAGCAAACTGGAGACTCCAAGACCTTAGTTCTGGTCCAGCGAGTCATTAACAGCATGATCCCACTTCTGTCCTTCAATTCTTGGGTCCTCAGTTTACCTCATCTGTAAAAGAGGAGGATGGACAGGAGACCCAAAGCCCCATTCCAACTCCATTCAAGAGGATGCCCACTGACCACAAATCTTTATGAAGATGTAAAGATACATATGCAGGAGGTGGTTATTGATTACAAATCCTATAATCCAGGGCAAAGTTAGAATTAGAAGCAAGATGAATGAAAACCACAGAAAAGTTACAAAGAGAATTGGATGGAGAAACAAGCATTTTTGAGGACAGTCTTCATTTTGCCGTTCAATACTCAACACCTCCCCTAAATTTTCTATGTCATTTAGGATATATACATATATAATGTTTATGTAATATATAATGTATGTATATTATGGACAGGGGTCATTAACTGCATTCAGTCTGGAGACTGAACTTTTTCAAGAAGGAGAATAAAATTTTTTCTATGTCATGTCTTTTTTTTTAAATTATTTATTTGACAGAGAGAGATCACAAGTAGGCAGAGAGGCAGACAGAGAGCGGGGGAAGCAAGCTCCCTGCTGAGCAGAGAGCCCAATGCAGGGCTTGAACCCAGGACCCTGGGATCATGACCTGAGCTGAAGGCAGAGGCTCAACCCACTGAGCCACCCAGGTGCCCCTCTATGTCATGTCTTTTAGTAGCACTGGTCTTCTCTACATCTGGAAACTTTGGAAATGCCTTTTACCTAGCAGACTTCTTTTTCTCTCCTATATGGAATCTTTTGTGGAGTCCTCTTACTTCTTCAGTCCTACTGCTGTTAGGGCTACCTCGTCACTGTACCCAAAGTACCACCCATTCCATCTCTCCAAATCTGATCTATCCAGAAGACCCGACCTTCCAGACTGCTCTGACCCTCACGATGCTTTCCTTATTCTGAACTGCCACAGCTCACTTAAGGTGGGGGAGAAAAATCTATCCCCTGGTTGCTAGGTATCAAGCACTATGTCAGGTGTTATATATATATTCTTTTTTCTCCTAGAGAGAATATTAAGTAATTTTTCCAAGTTAAATAGTGGTTCTCAACCGTGGCTGCAAATTAGGATCACCTGAAAAGCATTAAAAAAATCCTGGTGCCTCAGTTCCATGCCAGTGGTTCTGATTTAATCAGTACAGGACACAATTTGAGCATGGGGATTTTAAAAAGCTTTGTAGGTAACTCTAATGGGCCGCATCGAGGCCCGTGGAGCTTGCTAGAGGCCGAGCTCAGGCGTGTGTATCTCCAGAGCCCACACCCTATTGGCACTACACAGATATCTTACTCAATTATGCCTTACCTTTATTGTGTTGTAACTATTTTACATGTATAAATTGTAACCCTCTAACCTGATTATAAATTTTTTGAGGTTTAGCATTGTAAGTTAAGAGGTTTATATACATTAATATATTAAAGTGCTCATAATATCCCTAGCATCTGACACATGCTATGAAACGTAATTTTTTTTTTTAGTTATTAGGTTTTAACACCAATAGCACCTAACATCTAGTAGGGTAGATATTTCAATAACATAATACATTAAAATCCTCCCAGAGAGTACTATTTTATCTCCCCCAGTTCTCTTTTTTTTTTTTTTTTTGAAGATTTATTTATTTATTTGACAGACAGAGATCACAAGTAGGCAGAGAGGCAGGCAGAGAGAGGGGGAAGCAGGCTCCCTGCTGAGCAGAGAGCCCGATGTGGGGCTCGATCCCAGGACTCTGGGATCATGACCTGAGCCAAAGGCAGAGGCTTTAACCCACTGAGCCACCCAGGCGCCCCTCCCCCAGTTCTCTTTTAATATACCCACATTTTTTTTTCCTTTTCTGTGAGCCATAAACTCAATCTTCTTTCATATTGCATTATTTCTAACTACTCCACAAACACACAGTTCTGGCATCCCTGAGGTCATGAAATGTTAATGCACCATATTCATCACCTGAAAGTAGGAATTCTTCTCATTAAAATTAGTGTCACACCAAATATTTTTGTTAGCAGAACCACAAAGCAAAGCCAGAATGGGTAAAGTTGTTAATTTTTTTTTCTTTCTAACTCAAAAAGCAGCTAGGAATATTTACCTCCTCGGTATTTTGAAGAGAAACAGGTAGCGTTAACATAAGCAAGACCTTGAGGGTAGGGCCTGTGATTGCTGGAGACATCAGGGTATTGTCCACAAAGGATGTAAGTAACCACTCTGTATTCAGTGTATGGGTTCAAACTCTATTTCTGAAAAGATGAACAAGGAAAAAACAAAAATCAAAAAAAAAAGTCATTTCTTGAATTTTTTTCTAATAAATGATTAATATGTCAACTCACACTAAAATCGGAAGTATTTGAATACATATCACTTTATCAATAAAATAGAAAAGATCTCAAATGCATTGAGAACAATTAATTTATCTCATAAACATTTATTAAAGCTTGTGACCTACTTTGTGCCTGAAGTCTGCTAGTAACAAAGGTAAACATGACATAGTAATTGTGCTAGATATATAACATGCATTAGCCCACAAAATCCTCCCACCAGCCGTGTGAGAACAGTACAGGCCTCGTCTTGCAGCTGAAGAAAGGAAGGCAATAAAGCCAGAACGAGCTGAAGAGATTCACACCCACCAAAACAGTCACCAATCAAGTTGAGGAACAAAACTTAGCCTTGAAAATAACGAGTTACCAGAATATTAAAGTGACTCTCTTATACCTCGACTCTCTTGAAAGCAGGGGCTATATCTATTATTGGATTGCTAACCTAACCATGTGTTAGGTCAATGAGGATGTGTGGCCAACTGCCTTAATATTAGTGACTTCCCATCTACTTTGGTCCTATTAAGTGCCTAATGCATTATTTTAAAATGAGTAATAATTGAGGAGTATCCAATTGCTTGGTTTTTTGTCAAGAAGGTAGTTTCACAGAGCCTACTTGACCTCGGCATGGGCTGTGTTACTTCAGAACCTTTCTACATGTTGCGATTCCATCTGGTTGGCAGGGGGCCATGCCTCACTCTGTGGCTTACACGGTGAAGAGTGGTCTTCTCACCGCAGTGACAGACAAACTGTAGTTTCACTAGGAAAATCTGAACAAAGCCTTCGCTTCCTATTCCAGGCCAGTGGATCGTGCCTTGCCTTAGCTGCTCAGACAACAGGACCTGCGACTGGAGAGAAATAACTTGGCAACCCCATGACTGCCAATATGGTGTTCTCACTAAGACCCAGCTCCAGCAGTGCCTGGGAGGAAGGAAGGTAGGTCCTGGATCCAGTGGGGGGAGGCCTTTCATTCATGCCCCCTGCAGCACCAAGAGCCACGCCATTGTATTGACTAGACCGATTCCTGCTCTCTTACTCCGCAGATGATAACTAACTGCATGCAGTTGGGTTTTAGAGTCACGGGTAAATGTCATCCTAGAAGGGCCTAGAGTGATCCTTGCTCAGAATGCTCCATTATTTTCAAGTAAGTCTACTTGACAGATGGCGGATATTAAAGTCCTGTCCCGTGCTGCCCCAATTCCATGCTGGTTTTCTCAGCACACGTTGGTAAGAGCTTGCCACATCAGCAGACAGACCACAGTCTGGGGCAGCTGGCCTCATCAGCGGCCGCCCCAGCAGGCCCCTTGGTTGCAGCAAGACATCTGGAGCTCACTTGCTCCAGCGATAAAATGTCCCTGCATGTCAGGCTCCCTTCTGCTAGAGCTTCCAGAGTGCATGACACGCTAACCTTCCTGATCTTCTTTCACGTTCCCGGGCAGGTCTCACGTGGACCTCACTAGGCTGCTTTACCTTTAGTGAGGCCTCTAAGCTGATCTGTCGGACATGCAGTGTCTTCTTGCTAGGCGCGCTCTGAGTAGGTAGATCCCGACCAAGCTCTTGGACGTGTGAACTGGGCACATAGACTGAGATGCCTGGTTAACATGAAGTAAGTAATACTTATCCAGATTCTCAAAGTACTTTTTATTAGACAGACATTTCCTTATAAAGTGTTTGTAAGCACTCACATAGGGACAAGACTGAGTTCAAAACCCTATTTTTTTTTTTTTTAAGTTCTTTTCATGTCTAAGGGAAAGAATGCTGGGATGAACGTTTGCTAGTTTTTCAGATCAGCTTAGGTTCAGATCCTCTACTAGCAAATAATTTAAAAATAATGACAGGGGTTGGGGGAGGGCAGAAGGGCAGGGCAGGAGGATGGACATTCTCCTTCATGGCGATTCCAATATAAATGTCTCAAATTTCATGACAGGGAATAGCCCTGAAGATAAAGCAGCCATTAGTTACTTTTAAAAAGGAAAGAGAAGAACACAAATGTTTAGAAATGTGTGAACCTGCAGTCCTATTAACTGAGAATTGGTTCTGTGCAAGGAGATAAGTGTGCAGCTACATTTTTCATACCTTAAGTCTGACCAGATGGTAAGCTTCATGAGGACAAAGGACGTGTTTGAATCACTAACATAATCTCCGTGCTTAGCACAACTTTTTGATAAATAATGGTCGCTTAAGAAATATTTGTTGAGAAAACGGATAGGTTAAAATCTTTATTTCTAGTCACAATTCTGTGAGATAGCTATTCTATCTGTTTTCTACTTGAGAAAATTAAACCTCAGAGAGATTGAATAATTCTCCCATGATCCCACACAGATGTATGACTACTACTCCAGTATGTTTAACCACCAACTTGGACAATCCAACATCCACATCTAAGAAATGCAGGACTGGAAGCAATGAAAATAGTTGTTGCTGCAATAGTTAGACATCTCTAAACTCTTCCAGAATACTGTTCTGACCTCAGAATTTAGAGCGTTCAGGAAAATTCCAAGATGTCACAGCCTATTAACCTGAAAGGCAGTAGATGCTAATTTAAGTTCATAACTAAATTCCATGGCTTGTGACATGACACATATTGTTTCCCCGCCTCACTTTCTTCATAAAGTAAAAGAAGCCTATGTGATCTAATCACATAGATTAAACAGATATATATATATATATATATATAATAGATTAAATAGATTGTAGATTAAATAGTTTACAGAAAGCTAAAAGAATTCTCCCTCATCTGTCTTAAAATACTGTAGACTGGCTGCCTTAGGCAACAGATATTCATTTCTCATAGCTCTGTAGGCTGAGAAATCTTGAGATCTGGAGGCCAGCAGGGTTGGGTTCTGATGAGAGCTCCTTCCCAGCCTTCATCTGTGGCCTTTCTGCCATCCTCACAAGACAAAGCTAGAGCTCTGGTCCTCCTCTTCTTCTAAATACACTAAGCCCATCATGGAGGGCCCACCCTCAACACCTCATCTAAACCTGATTACCTTCCAGATGTCCCACCTCCTAATACCAGGGTAGGGTTTCAATATAGAAACTTCCGGGAGGTCGGCGAGAACACAAATGATAACAGTCTTTGTTAATTTGAAAGCCAGTTGTTAGCAACTCTACAAAGTAATGGTGAGAAAAAAGGAAGATCCCTTTTCTCCTACCTGTTGCAGAAGATGTTGCAAAGTCTGAAAATAAACCATGTGTTCAGATTAGGTGATCCTGGCAGAGACCCGCCAGCTGGCTGCTTAGCAGTGAGGGCTTATCTTAGTGAGCATCTTAGCCCAGAGGCACCATTCAGACCCTCCTGCTCAGAACTCTGGTTTACTGGCACACTGGCCATGGTTCCACAGAATCTGATGTGTTTACCAGGATGGGAATGTATTCTATATACCGCAGGGAAGCATTGTACATTTTTAGCAGAGGAGAGACATGGCCAGAATTAGAAAAATCCTTCCACAGCAGTATGGAGACTGCCTACAGGGAGAAGGATATGGGTGCAGGGGAGGCAGAGACTCTTTAATAGAAAAATTCCATCACACAACATTAAGGAGTCAAAGCAAGTATAGATTCTAAGTACAGATTTCTAAAGTATGGGTTCAAAGATAGAATATATATTCTATGGTATCTGTATAGAATAATGTTATTGATGTAAAAACTAATACACACATGTAAACATGCCAGCATACACAGAAAATTCTGGAAGTAACACCATCAAGAATGATTACATAGGGGCACCTGGGTGGCTCAGTGGGTTAAGCCTCTGCCTTCGGCTCAGGTCATGATCCCAGGGTCCTGGGATCGAGGCCCGCATCTGGCTCTCTGCTCAGCAGGGAGCCTGCTTCCTCCTCTCTCTCTGCCTGCTTCTCTGCCTACTTGTGATCTCTGTCTATCAAGTAAATTAAAAAAAAAAAAAAGAATGATTACATAAGTGAAGGGGAACGGGAGAGGGATGGTGTGATGACAGGACCAGCTACATATTTTGTGAGGCCCAGGCAAAATGAAAATGCAGGACCCTGTGTTCAAAATGATTAAGAGTTCCAAGACAGCAACAGCAGACCAAGAAAGCAAGCCCAGGACCCTCCCACTGCACAGACTCTGGGCAGCCCCCTGGGTCACATGCCCACAAAGCCAGCTCAGGGAGCAAAGCATGGGGTGAAGAGATCTTTTTAAAAATATTCATGGGTGAGCATTTTTTAATCTAAAAAATCTGTATTTTTAAAGGTTGTATAAGTCAGAACCAGGGCAGAGGCAGTGGAAATCCAAAGGAGAGAGAGTCGGAGCAAGAAATTTTATATTTACAACCATGGGACGTGATAACATACAGACAGCTCCACACACACACAGCACAGACATAATTATATAAATGTTCACCATCACGACTATCATATAGCACTTACATTAAGAAAACTCCATTTATTAATAGAAGTAGGTTAGCAAAAATTTTCCCAATACATTTATTACTCACTCTCCATGAGGAAAATATACAAAGTATCTTAAAACTCTTTCATTCCTAAGCAAAGACAATTCTCATCCTACCCAGAATTTTTCATACTCATGATTCTATTCCAAAGACAAATATATGTTAAGGCATACCAATTACAAAAATAGAAAAACAAGTTACATAAATATTTAGTTTCTTAAACACCGTATATACTGACATTTTTGGGAGGTGGGGGGAGACTCACTTTCTACTATGGCAAACGTTCAAAAGAAATGTGTTAATTGAGCGACTTGGTACAGAAATGTCCTTCCCATCTGCATAGGGATGGCAGGGCTGTGTGGAGCTTTGGGAGCTCGGACCCGCTGGCAGTAGGCAAGTCTGTTCTACCGCTCTGATCCCATCACACAAGGTGATTCTCTATGCACCAGCTCCATCAGATTAACTCTGCTGCCCTACGTCAGAAACCTTGTAATAACAAGACTTTTTGTAACTTTCTTGATGTTCCACTGCTCATTCACTCATCTAGCTCTTGTTGACTTAAGAATCTGTTCTAGGGGCATACAAACGCGATCCTCCAAAAAGCTAAATTTCTAGTAGAAAGAGACCCAGGAAAGAAGCGATCGTTAGAACATAGTGTGTTGCAAACTTAGAGAACAGCTAGAGTCTGGCACTCTGGGCTCCAGGGTTCCAGAAGTTTGTTAAAAGTGCCTACACAGGACTGCGGTGGTAGTTACAGGCAATCTACCGAACACGTTACTTTGGAAATGGCTTGGACTGGAAAAAATGAACGAGAACAAAATAAGGATCTCCATGCTCCCCCTCCCCGACCCCGCAAAGAATATGCAGGGAAAGGCGGATCCCTCCAGGGCTAGTACCTTCTTGGATTTCCCTTGGATTGGAGGGAACAGGCGATGAATGCAAGGCTATACTTCAAAATGCATGCCCACCTGTGGGGAGGAAACAAGGCACAAATCCATTGAGACTTAAAAAAGGGTTCAAGTTTCCAGTAACTTTGACCAGCAACCCACACTGTGTTTGGAGACATGCGAGCAGCACTGTTATTTCTAGACTCACTGGTTTGCCTTTGCTACAATGATGCGAACAGGAGTCTGGTCTCTGGAGGAAACGTGGGAACGAGATTTCTCCTCAAAATAGTCAAACCATAAGAGACTCTTAAACTCAGGAAACAAACTGAGGGCTGGTGGAGTGGATGGGGGTGGGAGGGATGGGATGGCTGGGGGATGGACATTGGGGAGGGTATGTGCTACGGTGAGCGCTGTGAATTGTGTAGGACTGATGATTCACAGACCTGTACCCCCGAAACAAATAATACATTATATGTTAATTTGAAAGAAAAGAGAGTGAAAGAAAAAAAAAAGATTTCTCCTCAAAGCATTTGTAGCCCATTTTAGTGTCACACTTGTTTGTGTATGGAGGGCAGGTACACGTGGGGCTCCTTTTAAACCCTCAATTTATCCAAGTATGAGTGATTTCACAGCTATGTAGAGGTTTTGTGTCGTGTAACTGTGTTGAGTCAAAGCTAAATCAATAGAAAAATACAAGCTATGTTTTCAATTACACTCTCACACATTTCTCCAAATAGATACCCACCTCTTAATAAGTTCTGAATGGAACATCCACAAAAATTTATCAGAGCATAACTTTGTAATCACAGTGCGAAATTTATAGGCTATAGTTTAGAAATATGATAATCAGATTTACAACGGAAAAAATTTAGGAGCCTGACGAAACTGAATTGAGCAAGCCCTTATTTTGTTTGTCAGTTGAAAACACAGCTCAGAATTTAAAACAGTATCTGAGAAGAGTGCAATTAAGAAAGGAAAATATAATAAGGCAGTATTTACTGAAAGTACTTAAACTCAGCTGTTAAAACAAGAAATGTAACTTACATCTTTAAGTAACATTAGCAAGTTAAGTAGTGTCTTGGACTTGAAGGTGTTTAAATTTTTGAAGTGTGGCTAATTTATAATAATATGTTCTGACTAATATGTGAGTTCTATTATAGTTACACAATTCATTGTTTCTTGTCAGTTTCAATATAAAGGGAAGAATAAAGGGGAGGGAAATCACCTCATTCTCACCAGGAAAGGATTGCTTATCCATAATGCCCTCAGTCCAAATGGAATGGCAATAAGGATAAATAATTTTCTTCCACACAGCTAGAAGACCTATGTCTGGGTGATAGAGTTTAGTCTTTTGTTTCCCCTTTTTGCCAAATTTCATTTATTTGAGGGTGGTTTGCCTAAATGGCAATTTACATTTGTTCTTGACCCCAAAGAGCAATTTGGTTGGTTATCTATAGTCAATTTAATCAAAATGCACATTGGAAAATATTCATTGTATCCATATTATATTTCGCAGAGAGTTGCTTTGCTGAACTACATTTTCATCTAAATATCATTAGCTGTCTAATCAGCCTTAGCTATCTGATCAGCTTTAGCTTCCTATTAGGACTGAATGACCCCTTGCTTCATTTAGAAATGAATATCTTATGAGAGCAGTGAAGTTCAATCACAGGGCTCATCAGAATCACTGTGGAGCTTTCTAGACGGATGGGCTATGGTTGGCCCTAGATTGGAGGTAATGAGTAAAATGCCCCTTCACCTCACTGTCATTTCCTTATTTACCTATGAGAGAGCATTAATGGACAAGATTAATGGACAAGTAGCTTCTATAGCATGCCTATGTGACTTCCTCTCCTGGAAGGTTTCAGTGGGTTCCTGTGAGTTGAGCTGAGTCCTGTCTTGGCATGTACGTGCATTTTGTTCATTCTGAAGAAATATCCCTATTTCTGTGAATACTGAAGATAGAATCTTGTAAGAGGAAAGAAAGGAAGGAGGAAAATTATTTAAAATCAAGGGTTTTTTTCTGGCCTATTGATTCTGCATACACCCAATTCTTTTTCATTCTCAACAGATGAGGAGAATCTGAGAAGCTAACGAGCTCTGGCATTTTACTGCCTTTATATTGACTCAACTCAGATAGCCACCAATGCTTCTCTTTTCATTTCTTTATAACTTGCCTTGCTAGCTATGCCCTTGGTACTTTTGATGACTCTGCAGCAAAGAGGTAATAGAGTATAATATTTGCATGTTTAAGTAGCACCATCGTTAGTTCTCTTCATTGATGATGAATGGAATGAAAATCATTATACTTTTATATTTCAGTCAAAAATTCCCAATCTTGGTTGCATTTTCACTAATGTTAATACTAATATTTTTTTAAAGATTTTATTTATTTATTTGACAGACAGAGACCACAAGCAGGCAGAGAGGCAGGCAGAGAGAGGAAAGGAAACAGGCTCCCCGCTGAGAAGAGAGCCCAATGCAGGGCTCGATCCCAGGACCCTGGGATCATGACCTGAGCCGAAAGCAGAGGCTTTAACCCACTGAGCCACCCAGGCACCCCTGTTATATTAATACTAATAATACTCAGTATTAATTAGTGTTAGTAATATTAATACTAACAATACTTCTGGCTATTTTTTGTCTCAGGGACTGATTTTTCAAAGAAGTCTTTTTATGCATCATGGGGATTATAAATTCAGCCTTTCATATGTTTCATACTTTCACTAATTCACATGTGGAAAAATCTGAATGTAGGGTTTAGTTTTTTCCCCAGAAAGGCAGCATGTAGAAGAATGTATAAAGTCTAGCTAAGTGTTCATCAGACCCATTTCCTCCTCTTCCTGGCCAATGTAGCCTGACTACAGTCCTCAGGCTCCCTTAAGAGTAGATGCTGCCGGGACGCCTGGGTGGCTCAGTTGGTTAAGCAGCTGCCTTCAGCTCAGGTCATGATCCCAGCGTCCTGGGATTGAGTCCCACATTGGGCTCCTTGCTCGGCAGGGAGCCTGCTCCTCCCTCTGCCTCTGCCTGCCTCTCTGTCTGCCTGTGCTCTCTCTCTCTAATAAATAAATTTCTAAAAAAAATCTTTAAAAAAAAAAAAAAGAGTAGATGCTGCCATGTGATGGAGTTCTAACCCGTGGAATGTGCAAGCCACAGTGATGTGCTCAGCTGCCAAGGTGGGCCCACATACACCCTGGCAGCTCCTTACTCCTTCCCTCAGCTGAATATCAATGCCTGCAAAGCTCTTCGAAACCATCATTGAAGTAGGCACAGTCTAACCGTCCAGGGACCCTGCCCACACCCCACACATACACCTGCCCGGAACCACCTGGACTATGTTCCTGAGGGGGAAATAAACTTCCGTTGTAAGTAGGCCATTATACTTTGGGGGGCTCTATAATATGAGCACATAGCCCACCTCACCTAATACAGGGGCTATATAATATGAGGAAATGAAAACAAAGATAATTAAACCATTTCATGTGTTTCTAATACAGTGAATTTTAAATAAGCCCCAAGCTTTAATAGAGCCTAGGAACATGATACGCTTTTAAGTCCTCTGGTCCACGGTGGTGTGAAAAAGAGTGGGAAACAGGGACGCCTGGGTGGCTCAGTGGGTTAAGCCGCTGCCTTCGGCTCGGGTCATGATCCCAGCATCCTGGGATCGAGTCCCATATCGGGCTCCTTGCTTGGCAGGGAGCCTGCTTCTCCCCTCCCCTCCCTGCCTGCCTCTGCCTGCTTGTGTGATCTCTATCAAATAAATAAATAAAATCTTAAAAAAAAAAAAAAAAGTGGGAAACACGCCAGCCAGCCCCTGTAAGCTTCTCAGTGACATACTGCCTGCTGGGTCTTGGGACTAGGACAGATACAAAACTCCTCTAAACACATCTTTGTCTCTCACTGATGAGCTGAGGCCCTGTCTCCCAGGACACATCCAGGCACAGAGGCTTCTGCTCCTCTCCAGAGCCCACCTTGTTGGAGGCCGGCTCCCCTCTTGCACTGGAGGACCAGAAAAGATGTCACATGGGAATATGCCATTCAGTCTTTGGAATAAAGTTGCCACTGGGATCCAAAATAGGATTCACACGATTCCTGTGGCAGGTTTATTAAACCGACCCTTAAGCCTTTGTTTCACAAAAGTACAAATAAAATTTGTTTAAACTGATTATTTTCATGTGAATTTTCAAAACATTTCTAAACAGAATGGACTTACTATGTTCATTTTGGGAAACAGAATAAACTGTCATATCCTCCCCTGCAAAATAACCGTGGGTAACTTTCCACAACCCTTTCTACACATCCACAAACTTTCCTTTCACAAACATGCCATCATCACTTATATTCAGATTGCAATGAGCTTTTTATAAAAGTTAACTGAAATCTTCCCCATCACAGTGTATTACAGTATCACTGTTAAAAGATTAAAAAAATTCAAGTGGATGATTACACCTTAATAGAATGAATCTGGTAGACATTTGTACTATTTCCATTGTACTTTGCTTTTAAAATATATTGTAATAGACATCCTTAAATATTTCCTGGAAGTGGAATTCCTTAAAATTTGCCAATTTATACACACAACAGCAAAGTTTCCATTCATCCATTTAACACATGAGAACCGACTCCTATACCAGGCACAATTCTGGGAGTTGGGATTCAACAGTTGAAAGAAGATAAAACCTCTCCCTTGTGGTCCTTACACAGTTGTAAGTGAGAAGGGTCATTTCCCTGAGCTCATAAGATTCTAGGGCCTTTCAGAATCTTTGCTGTTTTGGTAGGGGGGGATAAACTAGCTATTGCTGACATTGGTTATTTTTATAATTGCTAGCTAGTTATTTATACTTAATGATCAGATTTTTTTTCATTAATTGCCTATGCCAACCAGCACCTGTACATGCTAGTGTGGGGCAATAATGTTGACAGGAAAGAAGAATTATTTACAAATTTTATGGCCAGTTTTGAAATTTATGGCCAAATTTTGAAATGGAAATTTAGGCCTTTTAATGTCGACCTTTAAAACACATGATCTAAAAATTTCCTTTTTGAAAATTCCCCAAATTGAAGGATGTAAAAGATATAAAGATTGGCTGTTAGCCATGTAACTGCGGGGAAAAAAACCACTCTGCTTCCTGATGTTTTTCAATTGTGTACATGCACTTAAAAGAACTGACCTTTCGAAGTTAGAAATCTACTCTTAAAAAACTGCTCCCCTATGGAACAGGCCGTCTTAAAATCACAACTGCATTTTCATTTTAGTTACAATTTATCATCTCTCTCTTTCATAGACTAGAAAGGCTCTGGGAGAAAACAGTTCTCTAGGAAATACTCTTCCCAGAGTCCTGTCCACTAGACTTGAAAAATGCTACCTCGTTATTTGCAATTTAGCACGCGTTTTGCGCGTGTTGGTGGTGAGGCTTCCTTCTCCCAAACCCCGCAGCTCTTGTCGGTCCCTAGTCAGGGACAGAGAAGCGAGGGCTGGTTCCGACAGTGTCGGTTTGCTCAGGGTGCTGAGCTCTGTCCCGGTTCTGCATCCAGAGCTCCATTTCACCAGCAGCCCTGTGAGTCCGGGGGGACCTGCAGCAGACTTCGCAGGGCAAGTGCTGTGACTGAGACATTCCTCATCTTCTCTGACGTTTCCTCTAAACAAGCTGCTGAATTTAAAGGGCTTAGCAATGCACTGCCAGGCCCCCTGGATGGCTCCGCACACGCTACGGGCCTTCCTGTGCCTTCATGCTAGCTCACATTGAGAGCTTCCTGTGTGCCAGGAACAAGATAGATGGGACAATCTCACTGGCGTTCTCTAAGGTGGTGCTGTTATCCCCCCCCCCGCCCCCATTTTACACATAAGAGGAGGAAACCTTGGAGCAATCATAATTTATCTAAGATTATCTAGTTAATAAGTAACTGTACCTTAGAATTCTGACACATAACTCTTTTTGCCTCTGACGTTTTTTGCAGGCCGCCTCTTTGTATAATGCCACAAAAAAAGACCAGATATTGCAAGATGTTCTTCTCTCAGTAACAGGCAGCTTCTGTGATTTTCCTAAGCCCCTGTATCTCTCCCTGTAGGCCACAGTACAGACCCCCAGTGATCTTACTGACGGCCCAGAGATACCCTAGGAGGGATTGCATCTCCATACCGTGATGAAAAGAACTCTTCAGAAAATGTATAGTGGCAATTTAGTTTAAAAAGCTGGTCTTAAAGGTCTTTTACCAGTGTTAAGAGCTGAAATGTTCTCCCACCCAACCAAATTCTCAAGTTCAGGTCCTAATGCCCCATACCTCAGAATGTGACCATGTTTGCAGGTACGGCCTTTAAAGAGGTAATGAAGGCGAAATCGGGTCTTATGGGTGGGCCCTAATCCCTTGTGAACGGTGCCCTCACAAGAAGAGGAGATGAGGACGTAGACACACACAGAGGAAAGACCATGTGAAAAGTCAGAGAGAAGGTGGCCATCTACAAGACAAGGAGAGAGGCCTTCAGAAGAAATCAACCACGCAAATACCCTGATTGTGGACTTTTGGCCTCCAGAATAGTGAGAAAATGAATTTCTGTTGCATAAGCCACCCAGTCTGTGGTACTCCATCCTGGCAGCCCCAGCAAACTGATCCAAAGGGAGATGGGTAATTACTAGTATCTGAAATGAAGAGCTTTCCAGATTATTGAAAGTTCCCTTTTAAAAATAAAAACTCTAAACCAGAAAAACAAATTGTTATACAGGTTAAATCCAGTAAGAAGAATTTCAAAAATTATTTTATCATATCGGAAGTTAATTGCCCCATATGGAACTTGACTAGGAGGATCAGTGACTGGGGTCTTGACACCCTAAATTATTCAATTTAACTTGATGATTGTTCTGGTGTTTGATCCGAGGGCAAATCGGAAATGTCTTGGGGATTTCTTCACACAGCTCCTTAAATACACTTAACCATGGAAAGAATGATATTTGCAGATTCTCACTCACTTTGATGTGCATGGACAAATGCAGTAGTCCTGAGAAATGGCAGCAATGGCTCTCATTAAAATCAGAGAAAAAATATGTGCAGGACTAACAGAAAGGGAAATCCCAACACAGAGAAAACTGAAGAATGAAATAAACCTATCCAAAGACATTAAAAAGGATTGTCTCAAACAGAAGTCCCTTTGACTTTCAATTCAATAAGTATTTTTGAAGTGTATGCATGGTAGTATGGGAGAAATTAGAATTTAGAAATTAACCCTGACTCTGACCTCAAATATTTCTTGACATGAGATGACAAAAAAAGACACAGACAGGAATAGCCATAATGTCATGTAGTTTTTGATAAAATCTGTAATGGAAATTAAACATGGAATGAAATCACAGAGGACAGAGAAGGTCATTGGACAAGCCAGGGCACTGGACAAGACCCACTGGGAGTTACGGTTGTTTCTTTGGGGTCTGAGGTTGTGCAGCGTTTACACAGGTGGGGTTGCTGAGGGAGGAGCTTGCTAGGCAGGCAGATTAGCACAAGGGAAGACAGATGTTGTGGAGTGCAAATCATTTTCAGCAAAAAAGTAGGAGTCTGACCTACTTACCCAAGGGGAAGCATTGGGAGGACGGGGCCACTGGCCCTGCACTTGGAGTCAAAGGGCCTAGGTTTGAGTCCTGTGTTCCCCATTTACCACATTTATGAGCCTCAAATTGCTCCCTGAGCCTCCCTGAGCCTTCCTGGGGCTCCCTGAGCCTCAAATTTCTCCTCTGTGAAATGGAAATAATGACTTAAACGTCACCATTATGATTAAAAAGGAGTGCCCTGTGTGAAGTCTCCACCTAGCAGAGTCTGATATGCAATAAGATTCTGCAAATGTTGGCTCAACCTAAATCACGTGGGCTTGACTGTATAGAAAATGGAGATCCAATAAGGTTTTTGAGCATGAAGGTGAGAGGACCAGAAGTAGGCATTGGGAAATTTATCCCAGTAGTGTCCCGTGTATAGCATGACTTTGAGGGCAGCATTTCCCACAGTCTTTGGGTGATAGGAGCCTGAAGCAGAGCTGCTTCATGGGGTAGTGGGAGGGTTATAAAGGAGGTGATGAGTAAGAGTCTTCCAGGGCAAATGGTGCTGGGGTCCACTCCCTGGGACCTAGTCAGAGGCTCAGGGTCCAGTTCTCAGGCTCTTTTCTCAAGTAGTGGCATGACTTCTACTGAGCTATCCGACCTCTGTGAATTCTCAGTTTTCTCATTTATGAAATGAAGAGGTGGGAAAAAATATATAAGTATTCTTACAGCACTAAAATACCTCATGCTTATTTGTTCTTTGAGTTTCTTTTTTTTTAAATGTTATGTTACTCATCATACGGTCCCTGATTCAGGCCTATCTGAATCAATAAAATCTGTTAAGCTCGTTAGATGGGAAAGCAAACTATGTAAGGGAAGTGGAGAAGCCCAAGAGAGCCTAAAGCAAAAAGCTTTAAACATGAGTGAGAAGGTCAGTGGCTGATAAAATTATGAAGAATAAGGAAGAGAGGAGAATGAACAGGTTTGGGGGAGAGTATGATTAACATCATTTCTAACAGCTGAAAGGGCTTTCTTCCAAAGAATTAGACTTGTGGCTTTAGGAGTATTCAACAAATGACTTACTTTGTATTGTCTCACATACCATGTAAACATCAGATTTGAAAGCAAATATTTTTCTCTAATTTGTAGATTCTTTTCATTGGAGATTCAACCAACAGAGGGATAATGTACTATCTGATAGAAAGACTGAATGAAACCCTACAGGAATGGCAGAAGGTGCATGGCACAAAATTCTATCACAACGTCAACGGTGGGAAGACTTTGATCAGTTATTCCTACTATCCCCAGTTCTGGATAAGCCCTTCATTGAGACCAACATTTGAGAAAGCGCTCGAACATCTCTTGCAAAGGTATAGTGGAACTATTATGGATGGCACAGTGCCACAATGGACCAGTGTTTCACCGGTGGTCATAATTGCTCCCTGTATATCAAATGTGCTGAAAAGCTTAAATCCCAAGTAATATGACTGAAGACAAGTTGGGAAGGACAAGGAGGTCCAGTGAGCGGGATGCTAGCTATGACAGTGAAATGTGAGGCACTGCTGAGAAAATGTTGACCATCTGTTTCAAGGCAACATGTGTTGTTTTTCTTTCTGGATTTCAGATCCCGTCCCCTGGAGAACACGGGCCAGACGGTGTTGGTTGTTGGTGGTGTTCAGTGGCTCAATTCCAATCACCTACACATTATTCACAAGGTTTTGAAGCGGTAAGTTTCTGCAACAAGAATTGTCATTAGTATTTGGAGTTAAAAAGAAAAGTCACCCTTGAGGTGATTAAATTTTATCGAGATTTTTGTGGAAAGGGCAGCTTGAAATTTAGAACTCCGGTTTAAAATGTTTCAAAATACTTTTTGTATCCATCACAAGAGAGCTCTTCAATATCCACATTTATATTTACTACAGGTAAAACCACACCCACTGACACATAAAACTCTGTCCACAAAAAAAAAAACACCTAAAATATACCAAATCTATAAAATGAGAATTTAGTCTTATATGCCAATTATCACATCCTAAAAGAATTCCATTGTATTTGTTTATGTAAGCACAAATACTAAGAAATGTAATCAAAGTTTATGACCTCAGAATTCTGATTATTTCTCAGGGAAAATTTACTCAATATCCTTGTGATCATCAAAACTTTGGGAATAGGATTTCATCTCCCAGTGGATGGATTGCATTTCTTGACACAGGTAGGCCCATTCCCTCCAGGCTACGTGAACTTTATGGTTCCTGTAAGGATCTTTGCTGGTGTCTGAAAAAGGACCTACAAAGGCATTACATAATAGTCAGCCACCTTCGTAAAAATCAAAGGAGATAATGTACTTGAGGATTAGGATTTCAAATCCGTTATATTTATTCCTGGAAATAAGGAGACCATGTCCCATTAACACGTTGTGAATAATGCTTTGAACTCCTAAGCCAAGAAAGGGGATGCCATGCTATAAAAAATAAAGAACTGAGGGGTCGATGAGAGAGATTCATCTTTAAGTACCCCTTCACCCCACTAACGTTTCATACACCTTGAAAGACTCATGCTGAAACCACAAATGAAATTGTCAGGATCAATGAGTACTTTGGGAAAGAGTGGCTTTTTTGAAGATGATTTCTGACTTATTGCTTTAAAAAAAAAGTCTTTGAAGTAGTATCCTTAGTTTCATCTTTGCTTGGATATTCAGAAAGAGGAAGAGTTAGAGGCCTCTGACCAGTTCTTGCAGAAAAGCACTGAATAGAAGTCTCAGAAAAGAAAAGAAAGGCAGTATCTGCAAGTAAGAGAAGCAGCAGCACAGCGTTTGAGCAAGGAAGAGTTCAAGGGCAGGCGGGACTGCATGCATTTGCTCCAGGGAGCTCAGGGGAGACGGGGAAGCTGTCCATTTACTGTATACATTGAATAGGTGTGTGTGTGTGTGTGTGTGTGTGTGTGTGTGTGTGTGATGGTGAGCCCTCCTCGCTTTCCCCAGCACAGATGACACGATCCCCTTTGCCTTCTAAAACATTGCCTGCCTCGGTGTCAGATCTCTGATCCAAAAGCAGGAGAACGGGTAGAATGTGGTCCAAGTCAGGGATCCAAATCCAGCCTCTTGGAGGTAGTGTGGGGAAGGGAAAGTCCCTGAAGATGAGTTGACGTATTTAATATCTGGGGTAGCTGAAGGGTTGGCGTCTGGATTAGACGAGAGTTCCTTATTAATTGTTTTGAGTTGAATCTCCTTGAATGTTACTTGAAGGCTACCGTCAAGGTTACAGTTCCTTCAGGAGCACTCTGCTTTGAGCCCCCACTTTACCCCTCACAGGAACTGCAGTGCTTGTGGCTCTTACTTATATTTAGGTTCCAAACTCAAGATTAGGTCATCGCAGCAGACAAAAAACATTTCTACAGCACTTTCTCTGTGCCAGATCCAGTGTTCAGTCGCATGCCTCCCAGCATGGCTTTGATGATCCCCATCAGTCTTCTCAAACAGAATGAAGACAGAAGGAGAGGAGAAATGGAGGGGAGAGGATAGAACAAAAGAGATAGGGATAGTAGCAAGTGGAGGCAGAAAATAAGGCTGAACTCAGTAGTCGCCGGCAGGGCCATTCAAGAGCTTGCCCCTGCTGTTCTCTGTAGACTTGCTGCCCCTGCGTATGCACAAATGTGCACACATGTGCAAACACTCATGCACGTCCTGCTACTGAGCTCAGTCCTGCTGGGCAGGTTTCAGTTTCTCAAGCGCGCCAGGCTCTCACTCACATCCAGGTCTTTGAAATCACTGTTCCCTCTTCGTGGAGTTCACTCTCCCACCACCTGTTCACCTGAACAGCTTCCAGTTACCCTTCAAGTGTCAGTTTCCCCCGGGCAGACTTAACTGATACACTAGCCCCGACTGGCTACTCCTGCCAGGAGCTCCTGGGATGGTGTCTTGCGTCTTTGTTTATGACGCTCAACAGATGCAGTCCTTGGTTGTCTGTCTCCCCTGCCAGACTGATTTCTGTGAGAGCAAGGACTGGGGAGGGAGAGCTGCATTGCTCACTCTACTACCCCAGATGCAAAACACAATCTGCAGCACATAGACTCTCAAAAAATATCTCATGCAAGGATGAGTGAGTGATACTTTGTATGGTTTGGGGTACTCCTAGATCGCCCCTTCAAGACTGAGACTTTCATTCACCTGGGCCACTGGGAGTGTGGCCCAGTGAGGACTCCCACTCGACTTTTGGCAGGAATTGCCTTTTGCTGCCCAGGCCAATTTGCCAGTATAGGGGTACCAAGATTCAGCCCCCTTTCCCTAACTTGGGCCATCTTGGAGGAACCAGGCCAGCTCTAGAACTCCCGGTAGGATCCACAAAATCCTTTCGTAGAACTACATCACTTCCTTATAGGTGTTGATCCCCAAAACACTCTCCTCTTAGCTCCCTGCAGGCAAATTCCCATCTCAGGAGTCTGTTTCCCAGAGAACCAACCTTTCTCTAGAAAACTCTCTTTAGAACCTTCTTACTGTAAAGTTCCATATACCTTTCATATCTAATTAAAATTGAGAAAATACTTGTAACCAGACAAGAAGTCTACAAACAATTTGGAGCATCATTGTTCACATGATGGCCTAAACCAAATTCATTTATGTTCCTTTCCTCTAGATTTCTTCTTTAGGAATTTTTCTATTCACTACTTTTATTTTGGGGGAAATACTCCTCCTTAGGTATTACCTGAAGATAGGTATGCTAGTACAGTGGAGAAGACAGAAAATTAAACATATTTGTACTGCTGCTTTTTTCTTGCATTTGGACCAACAAATACAAGTGATTTGCTGTTTCTTTTCTTTCTTTTTTTTTTTTTTAATTTTAATTACTTATTTGACACAGAGAGAGAGCCCAAGCAGGGGGACTAGAGGAAGAAGGAGAAGTAGGCTCAGGAGCCCAATGTGGGACTCGATCGCAGGATCCCAGGATCAACACCTGAGCTGAAGGCAGAAGCTTAACCAACTGAGCCACCCAGACACTCCTGTGATTTGCTTTTTCAACTGGAAAATGAAAAGAATTTTTATCCTTTAGAAAGGGCAAGAGCAGTTTCCTTCCTCAGTCAGTTTGGGTTCTCCAAGAAACAGCAGACAGAATTAGCAGAAGAAGGGGATTTATTAGGAAGAATGGATAAAGGGAAAGGTACTGAGTAGGCAGAAAGAGCTTTAGGCCCCAGCACCTAAAGCATATCACTCAGTCTTGCACAAATATTTGTGGAGTGTCTGCTCTATATCGGGCTCTACTGGGCACTGTGTTATTGTCTGATATGAAGAGAGTGAAAGAAGGATGGATGAGGTAGGAAGAGTCTCCGACTACAGGTCGGTCTGAGAGAGCCCTAGCCACGCTGATGAGAAATCCCAGAGCGAGAGTGGTTAGAGGAGGGGTTGCTCCTCTCCTCAGTGCACCTGAACTGGACTTTCTGCCAAGCATGGTCATTGCTCTGGACATGGTTGGGGAGGGAGGGAAGGATATGATCCAGCGAAGCAGCAGCAGGAGGCTTCACTCACTTCCGCCATTCCCTGAAGCCCACCTGAAGCCCACTCCCCTTAAACCTCACACTGCTCTGGAGCCCTTTCCTGAACTACCCTGTCGTTGTTGTCGTCCTCGTTGTTGTGTCCCCATCCCCATCCCCCCACCCTGCTCAGCTGGTCCCTCTTCCCCACTAGCCCAGAGGCTAGGATATTTACATCCAGTAAAGGTCTTAGTAAATGTTTACAAATGTGTTTCTCCTAGAAGCAGGGGCCATGGTTTATTTATCCTTGTACTGTGGTCCCTTAGCATAGAGCTAAGTCCAAAATAGATAACAACTAATATGCAAATGACTAAATGAATAAGAATCCAAATAGTTGGCGATAGCCTTCCTGATGTTCAAATTTTTACTTTGAAAGTGAGAATTTTAAATATTTCAATGAGCCTTTGCAGGGAAGAAACCTAAGAAGGTTAAAACGTAGAAGGAAAAGTTCCACACCGTGTGTCATTCTAGATATTTATGTGTTGCTATTTTAGATACACATAAATGTTTGTTTGCATTTATATTTTGAGTAAAAAGCTGAGAACACGTCTTTGTTTCAGAAATGCGTGTGAAATTAATTCCTTTTCTTGCAGTGGGACCAATCTGTAAAAACAATGATATTTACATGATTTCTACCTGAGTTAGTAAATCGTAAAACAATCCGCTTGATTAAAAAAAAAACTCAATCTATTGAATTTAAATTTTTTCTTTAAATTCCCATTCTCCTCCGTTGCACTACAGAGTGAAGTTCAGAACTTATGGAAGGAAAATGTGATTATTCTGAATGCCGCAAAAACCTATGGCTATGAAGTAGTTGACACATTTACTCTAACAATGGGACGATACAAGGAGTTTTTGCAAGGGACATGCGGGTGCCATTTTCATGAGGTATTTATGCTGGCTCTTTATTTATTGTAGCTTTTGATGTTTTTAAAATCTCTCATTATATCTTTAGTTTTGTTGTCCATGTTATTTTTATTAAAAAAACCATGTCGAGGGACGCCTGGGAGGCTCAGTTGGTTAAGCGGCTGCCTTCCGCTCAGGTCATGATCCCAGTGTCCTGGGATCGAGTCCCACATCAGGCTCCTTGCTCGGCGGGGAGCCTGCTTCTCCCTCTGCCTCTGCCTGCCTCTCTGTCTGCCTGTGCTCGCGCACGCTCTCTCTCTGACAAATAAATAAATAAAATCTTTAAAAAAAAAAAAAAAACCATGTTGGGGGGAGATCAAATGAGGTATTCAGCATCACTCAGCCAAAGCATGTAGCAGTCACAACTAGAGGCTCTACAAAATAACAAGTTAAAAAAGAACTTGTAGACACTTAAAAACTAGGATCACCAGTCAACGCAAGGAGGAGGATAGAAACCTGGAGAGCACCTGCCTTTTCTAACAGACTCTGAACCTTCCCATCAAAAATTGTGGCCAAAGAAGGTAGCAGGTCTTTGGTGGAGCTTGAAAATCAAGACAATTTAATGTGTTAAACTCATGAATGACCTTCTTCCATTGGTTGAGCCAATGCATTAAACAGGTGGACCTATGTTTTGAGTAGCCCTCAACACCCCGTGGGGAAAATGATTTGATCTGTAGTCATCAAATAGAATATAATATTTTAATAGGCGAAGCTGATAAGGTGTTAGCGGAGGGAAGAGCAAGTTTCTTCCTCAGTCAGTTTGGGTTCTCCAAGAAACAGCAGACAGAATTAGCAGAGGAAGGGGATTTATTAGGAAGAATGAATGTCTGGAAAGGATAAAGGGAAGAGTGCAGAGGAAGCAGGAAGAGTTTCAGGCCCCAGCACCTTAAGTATATCACTCAATCTTGCAGCCCTTGTAAACCAGAAGGCAGTCGTTGGGTTGACTAGGGAGAGGACAACTAAAAGATTCTTGGATCCTGTTTTTCAGCCATAAAATGACTGTCAGAATCCATTTTGGTCCTTAGGTTTTTATGGCTACCCAAGAGTTATTGACACTGTATTGGTTCTTCTAAATACTCTATGTTATTTTTTTTTACATGTAATTGTGTATAACAAATGCACCTGCATCTCAGGGAAACAAGAGCCTGCACGCACAGTGGAGAGCAGGGTATTTTCAGTTTTGATCTAGTAATTTCAACTTGGCCATGCTGTTGCAGAGAAGTTTCTATGCTGTAGGAGACTGTGTGTCTATTTCTTTCTTCCACAAAGGAAAAAAAAAAGAAATTACACCCTTTGAGTTCCTATCCTATCTGCAAAAAGTCAAGACTTAGAAACACAAGAGCAGGTAGCCTGGAAGAGAAAGAAATGATCTTGCCACTGAGCCAGCCCAGTATCAGAGTTGGCTGCAAAAACAGGTCGGAGGTTGCCAAAACCCACATAAAATGGGGACTTTGAAAGACAACATACAGACCGGGTTTTTGCCCCTTTTAGAAAAGGTTTGTTTATTTACTTATTTTTATATAATGTGTCTTCAATTAGTATTTGAGGGGGGAGGTATCTGTTTTTCTTCTTCATCTTTAGTCGCTCTGGAAGCCTAAAAAGGAGAAGTCTTCCAGAGATTCTCAGCATGGCTCCAATTAAAAACAGAAGATGCCCTTCCCACACGATTGCATTGCACATATCTCCTGCCACAGCACTAACCACTGACACTAGTAGTCATGGAATTCGAGGACTGCAACAAAGACTCTTTGAACCACCACAACTAGAATATTGGCTTCTAAATATTAGGATATAAATTAATAAATTAATAATAAAATCATCTTTAATTTGCATAACAATGATTTAAGCATGTCAGGTGAAATTATGTCACTTATTTGATTTTTTAATTATGGGCAATGATTGTGTATAAATTATTTTTTGAGCCCTATTTCTAACATGTGCTGACTTGGCAAGCTACCTAGGTATCATCCAAATTATCTCAGTTGATTCTAAAACAGTGTTCTCCATGTTGAAGTTTTCTTATTTGATCTGAAATACTTCTGGGAGCATTTGCCTTTCTACCACAGAATGATAAGATCATCTTTCTGAAACTGACTCTCTTCATCGCAAAGTCTCTAACCCATTCATCACTTAGGCATGATTGTCACTTAAGTCTTGAACAGTATGTACTACTTGTACCTCAGGAAGTTTCTACTGCCGACACTGATGTTTTATAATCTCTCCAAACCATCACCCAACATCTTAAATCACTGTGAGCTTCCTATAAACAATCAAGAAAATCTAAAGGCCCTTACAAAGGATGATTTGATGGTTAATGTACCAAGCCAGGGAAAAGTAGATTGTTGGTCTCATGCAAACCATATTAAAGGGCCGAAATCTATTAATAATAACCATTTTTGCCTGTATGCTCATCTTATGAGCTGGCAAAGCAATTTGTCATACAGTAAGAACAAGAATTAAAATCAGCTGTGCTAAAACCATAAGAATTTGAGTTTGGGAGCCTTGTATCTTCTAGTGTTCAATCAAACTACTTCCACAATAGATTCACACATACCTGAGAAGGATTGCTATAATCATTACAGTAAGATCTTGATGTGTCCTCTTTGATTTGTGGTGGGAATTCCATCATAGACATAACAAACGTACTTCAGTGGGGCTCTTGTCGCCAAAGGTCTTGGGGGCAACTTTCTCATCTGTCAAGACACCGAGAGAGAGAATATGTTGCTACCATGAATCTATAAACACTTTCCCAACTGGCGTACATCAGTTTTGACTACAATGTTCTTGCTGATTAGAAAAGCAGGTGTTTCTCTTCATGGGCAGAAATGGAATTTTGTTTTTGCAGTGTTTATGCAGGACAACAAACAGGATCCAGGTAGCTTTTGCCCAAGAGTGGTTTTGGATAGTACCTTTAGTTATGTGGCAAACATCTACTAGGAGCAAGCTAAAACCTGGGAGGGATACAAAAATATTATCAGCCCAGACCTGGCTGTAGGAGGGACAAATCCACAACTGTTATGTGATTATTAATTAGTCTAATCAGCTGTGTAAACCTTACATGAGATCTCTGTTTTCTGGCAGGCATACAGCTTTTGACTCAGTCCAAAGGGAGGGGAAAAAAAATCCCTCTGGCATTACTACCCAACTCTAATAACCCCAAGTTTCCTTTGATTCTGGCACCATGGAAAGAAGAAAGGATTTTCAATTCCTTGTCTGAGATGATTTCCCATTATTGTTTGATCTTCATCTTATACTCTTTATTATTTAATTTTAATTAGGTAAACAAAAACTTAGCTGACTTAGAAAAGTTTGCCTTCTATGTGGTGGGCTTGAAGTTTTTGCCTTTTTCCTTCAAACTTTAAAAGTTTGTCCTAGACACAATGAAGAAAAAAGACTTTAGCATGGCTATTTTTAATAGATTAGTAATGACAATTTAATTCAACAAATATTTGAGTGTCTATGTGAGCTCTCTACTATAAAATGAGTTAAGAGAACATTTTTTAGGGTTCCCTTGAGTGTCTCAAACTCAACATATCCCCAACATGCAATTCTGTATATTGTAGAACATCAGTTAAAATCAGGGCCTGGGAAAGGTGGGCTAGGGCCAGATCATGGTAAGAGCTTAGACTTTATCCTATAGGTAAGGAAGAGCCAATGAAAGGTTTTATAGAGAAGTGAGATGGTCATATCTTTGTCTCCAATAGGTAAGTCTGATAACATTGAGGGGGGAAGACGGGAAGAGAACTGAGTCTGGGAGAGAAATTAGGAGATGTTTTCAGAAGTCATGTGAGAGATGATAAAAGCTTGCCCAAACCAGGACAGAGACTGCAAGCATGAGGGAGAAGGAGACAAATGCAAGCCCTATTTTAAAAGTAAAATCTGTAGATCTTATCTGCAGCATGGGGGTGTAGAAAGAATCAAAGACGACTCCTAACTTGGGTGATGAATTAGAGCTGAACCAACAACTGAGTCAGAGAATGACTGAGAAGGTACCAGCTCAGGGAAAAGATGACGATTCGGTTTTGAACATGTTGTGTTTGAGATGCCTGTAGGACATCCAGGTGGATATATCTCACAGGCAGTTGGCTACACAAGTCTGAAGCTCGAGGGGCAGGGTGCGGCTGGAGATAAAAGTTTGGAAGTCGTCAGAAAACACAACAGTTGCAACAATGAAGATAGATCATCCAGAGCAAGTGAACAGAGTAAGAGGAGCTGAGGAACTCTTGGAAATGTCAATATTTAAGCAAAGTTTGCAGAAACAGGAGCATTTGAATTCAGAGAATAAACTGATAGAAGAAAACTCTAGTGGAGTGTAGTATCATGAAAAGCCAAAAAGTGAAAATTTGTAGGGTGAGATCAAAACAGCATTACTGCTGTCAAATGTAATGGATAGATTTATTAAGACAAAGATTTTTACATAGTCATTGATTTGGCATTAAGAAGGTCCTTTCTGATCATGTAGGAATAATTTCGGTAAAATATTGGGGGCATGAATTAAACTACAGTAGACTGAGAGGTATAAGAAATGAGAAAAGGAGGGGCGCTTGGGTGGCTAAGTGGGTTAAAGCCTTTGCCTTCGGCTCAGGACATGATCCCAGGGTTCTGGGATCAAGCCCCGCATCCGGCTCTCTGCTAAGCAGGGAGCCTGCTTCCTCCCCTCTCTCTCTCTGCCTATTTGTGATCTGTGTCTGTCAAATAAATAAATAAATAATCTATTTAAAAAAAAAAAAGAAATGAGAGAAGGAGGCTGGTAAAGCCTTTCAACAAGTGAAAATAAGGAAAGATACTGGATTCAGAAAAGAAACTGATCTGGGAGCAGTTTATAGGAGGAACTACTTCTCATGTTTATGGGTAGAAAGGGAATAATCAATACTTAGGGATACATAAGGAAAACGGAAGGGCATAAGGGGAAGGTCCTTGGTAATGTGGGGGAGGATCAGGTCAAGGACACTGTAAATTGTTGGAGGGTGCTGATAAATGAATGAGGTTGGCTGCAGGTTCCTTCTTCTCGATCGTTTACTTGCCCTGGACTTCTGCAATATTTCCATCTTGGAAGCTTCGCTTTCAATCGCTCAAATTCATCCTTCACCTCCCCACCAGGATGTTTCTGTGGTTCCAATCCAATGTTGTCATTTAACACCTTTCAGTGGCCTTATTACTAGAGAGGAGTCACAGGAGTTTCACTGCCTACCATTCCTAAACCCTTTATGGGGGAAAGTGATCCTAGACAATTTTATTTTTCAGTGCTCAGTCCATTGTCTGCAAGAATTCTAGCTTTTTCTGCCAGGTGATTAAATTACAAATCAGTGCCTGCTGAGAATGAATTCAGATGAGATGTTGATCCATAAGTATCTCATGGTTTGTTTTTTTTTTTTTTTGCAATAAACCCTCATTTCGGGGGATTTACTACCAAATCTTTAAGAGTCAAGCAAAGATGGACTCTGAACCGCCTTGACTAGCATTCCCTACTCTATGTCTTGATGTTCTAGCCTAGTGAAAACGGGATCTGTGGTTTGGGAAACTCTGTACACCCCTCTACTGTAAAGATTCTCAAATAATACTAGTATTTTAAATGATCCAAAAAGCCCTTACAGCAAAGAAACTATTTAGCTTCATTTGACCCAGTTTTTCTCAAACATTTTTTACCAAAGAACCACTTTCTTTTTATTCATAACAACTATTAACACCTCACTAAACACACTTTGGAAAAACTAGCATAGAGGATAAGGTCAAAAATCATGTGGGGAATATGTTTATATAAAAATAAAAAAAATTTTTTTAAATCATGTGGGGAGTACAGATTAAATGTGGCAGAATGACCACAAGCATTTATCTTCTCTTCCACTTGAAACTCTGCCAAAAGACCTTAAAGACACTAAGCTATTCACCACCATTCCCCACTAAGACAGAATAAGAAATAACTCATAATGGCAAGATATTTGAATTCATTCTAAGAAGTTTAACTTAGGGGATGCCTGGGTGGTTCAGTTGGTTAAGCGGCTGCCTTCGGCTCGGGTCATGATCCCAGCGTCCTGGGATCGAGTCCCACATCAGGCTCCTTGCTCGGCAGGGAGCCTGCTTCTCCCTCTGCCTCTGCCTGCCTCTCTGTCTGCCTGTGCTCACTCTCTCTCTCTCTCTCTCTCTTTCTCGCTAACAAATAAATAAATAAATAAATAATCTTTAAAAAAATGTTTTTAAATTAAAAAAAAAAAGAAGTTTAACTTAGCCAACAGAGGAAGTTACAATGTAAAATGTGAGAGAGGAGAATCCCCAACTAGAGGAGAAGCACACTTGCCCACAGATGCTCTGCATGGCCCAGGCCTGAAGACGGGGTAGGGGCAGAAAAAGGCAGGGCTGAGACATAGGTCAGAAAGTCTGTATGCAAAATTGGTGGACCCCTCACCACACCACGTGCAGTGAAGAACCTACATCCATAGATACAATTTCTGTTAAAACTGAACATCAGAGATAGACTCAGAAACACAGGTACAGAAAAGAACAAATTAATCTAGAGGCTGAAATCAGAAAAATGAAAGGGAAAGTTGGCACCTGAAGGGCGGAGCTCCTATACTTTGTCCCCAGACCCTCTGGAATACCAGCAGACCAGCAGAAGGGCATAGACGGGCATGCGCCACCTCGGACAAGGGGCTAGAGGGCTCCTCTGACAAGAAATTGAGTGGCCCAGTGGAGGCTTCCCTTTCAAAGGCCCAGTAGTGCTGAGCTAATCCCTACAGTGAAGCCAGCAGTTGGAATGTTGGTCCACACAAATGGTTTCTAAGTGACATTTTAGTGCCATATGCTTAAATAAAAGCAGAGAGACAGATGGAAACAGATACCTGTGAGTGAAGGTCAAAATAGATTCCAAGACCCAAAAAGTACATGGAAATACAGCAGCGTGGGAACTTAGCTTGTAATCCGTTGAACAAATGAAGGTCATTCAAATAATATCAAGAATTCAGTGACA
>RCUC01147121.1:0-20075 GCA_003697995.1 Taxidea taxus jeffersonii | reverse complement strand
TTTTATAAAGAAATGAGATTAATTCAATTAACACTGACGGTAAGGTACAAAAACAGTAATTGACTTGAAAATTTAACTTTATTTACAAATGTTTTCCTATAAACAAAGATGCCAATCTATTCCTTTAAACTATTATAACTGGTAGTTTTCAGAAAAAAAAAATTTACATAATTTTAATCTTCCTGCATAAACTGTATTATGGGATGAGCAAATATGGAATGGTCTAAGAATATTAAAACAAAACAAAAACTTATCTAACATGAATCTCTACTGACAGACAGAATGAAGAATTGAGATAACGTGCTACTCCAGAGAACGGAAACATTGTAATTTGGGCAAGAGGTAAATGCTTCACAATAGTCTTCTTACATAGCATAGTTTAATTGTGACTGTTTAGGATTGCTCTTGCAGGCTAGTATTTAGGATGATTTTAAAAAATAAATTATTATTGTAAAAAGGGCATAGACTTTTCTACACAGATTTTTCTACCAATGGAAATATGTAGATAGTGGTCTGATCTCATCATTCAGGCCAATTAATAAAATAACAAACACATTAAAGAACTTAAAACACAACCTATGTGACTATCTGACTTAAAATTAGAATTCTCCCTGAAGTCAGAGAGTATTGCTCATAGTTGCTATAATTTGAACTTGTCATAGTCAAAATGATACACAGACAAAATAAAGAGTTCAAAGTAAAACTATCCAAATTACTGACTTATCATTTTATATGTAGTAACTGCTTTTAAAAAATCCTTTAAATTTATCTAGGAAGATAATCACTCTCACATCATAGCTAAGTCACAAAGAACTCCAAAACTTTGAAAAAAAATTTATCCCTGAGAAAGAAGTGAGAGAGAAAAATCTCTAAAAACACACGTGACAGTCCTGTACCCTTTGAACAATCTTTACCATAAGATAAACTTTTATTAACAATTAGCAATCAAATGTATTCCAGTTCTGGATAGTTACTGCCTCTGATGACCTAATCTTTTTGTAATGAAACTGTAAGTGCAACATTTTTTAAAAAATCAGATAAATAGGGACTCTGGTTTTATTGTCAAATTTACATTTTTTGTCAAGTGTAAGAACGACCAGCGAAAACATATATATTCTAATAATGACCAAAGAAATGACTTCTGCTGGCATCTCTTCTTCTGAGTCTCCATTTCCCCCATTGTTCTTCACCCAAATAATAAAAGTAATACAATGGCAACTGAGTTTATTATTATCAATGGCACTGTAAAGAAAAAAAAAGTTTGTTACTATAAAGAAAATAGCAGGAAAAAACTAAGTAATAGTTATTAGCACCCAGGAAGGTTGAAAATATCAAACAGTATGTCATTCATAACCATGTGGCAAATTGTTGGAACAAAGGAATATGCACTAGATCATAAAATCTAAAATTTATTTTAAAGAGGGCTTGTGTGACTGGGGTAAAGGACTCTGGTACAACTAGATCAATATGGGACATCTGTGAATGGTGCTAGTGCAGGGCCGGGAACACAGAAGCACACCAGGCCCAGGCAGAAGTAGACCCACATGGGCGTGACACTTGACGTAAGAAATAAAGAACAAAGAATGGGGCGCCTGGGTGACTCAGTGGGTTAAAGCCTCTGCCTTCAGCTTAGGTCATGATCTCAGGGTCCTGGGATCAAGCCCCTCATGGGGCTCTCTGCTCAGCAGGGAGCCTGCCTCCTCCTCTCTCTCTGCCTGCCTCTCTGCCTACTTGTGATCTCTGTCAAGTAAATTAAAGAAAAAAAAAAAAAAACAAAGACGATTCCACAGTTTCACCACTAAATTAAGAGTGCACTTACTTACCATTCTATCCAAAGTTTTGATCAAAAGACCTAACAAAGAGGGGCACCTGGGTGGCTCAGTGGGTTAAAGCCTCTGCCTTCAGCTCAGGTCATGATCCCAGGGTCGTGGGATCGAGCCCCACATTGGGCTCTCTGCTCAGCAGGGAGCCTGCTCCTCTCTCTCTCTCTCTGCCTGCCTCCTCTGCCTACTTGTGATCTCTGTCAATAAATAAATAAAATCTTTAAAAAAAAAAAAAAAGACCTAACAAAGAAAGAGGGAGGCAGAGAGAGACCCTAATTTTAATGGTTTTAAATAGAAACTTTGAACCCTTCTTTCTCCAGTTGCTCTAAAATACTATCCAATAGAGATGCCAGAGTGGCTCAATCAATTAAGCATTTGCCTTCAGCTGAGGCCATGATCTCCAGGTCCTGGGATCGAGTCCCACATTGGGCTTCTTGCTCAGCGGGGAACCTGCTTCTCTCTCTGCCTGCTTTTCCCCCTGCTTGTGCTCTTTCTGACAAATAAATAAATAAAATCTTTAAAATAATATCCAGTAGACTGGCAGATATGGGACCTTTATTTTTCTCTCAAAAGCCTTCCAGGACTCTAGATGATGTCACTACTTGAAACAACATAAATTTCAAAAAGTAAGAAGGCTGCTTTGAAGTCTGAGAGGCAACACATGAGCAGATATACCACTGAGCATTCCATTTGCATCAAGGGGTTTAGATGGAAGTAAGAGGCAAAACTAAAAAAGAAAATCAGTAACTTCTAAACAGTAAACCCAAGTTAAAGAGAAAAAAAAACTTCACTACAAAAATGGTGTGATAGTATTCACACTCAGAAGCTTTGCTACTTAAACACCACAAAATTAAAACTTAAAACAGTGTATCACTAGTTTTTCTTCTTACCTCTCATCACAGTTCTTACAGATCGAATAAGGTTCATTAGCTGAGATTTAATTCCTGGCTCCTCTCCGAATCCACCAATTCCCTGGTCTGCTCCCCAGCCAACTGCATAATATAAAAATGATTAGCTGTGTTAAAATTTATTATGCACTTGCCTTGCTCCCTCATTAGTCATCTTCTAAAAGATTAGCTTGAGACTTTAAGACATAAAATATAGTCATCTGACTTAAAAGTTACCATATTGATTAAATATTGTAGAATATATTTTTTACTTTTGATAGCAACAATCTTATTTCATTTCCACACTGATTTTATAAAATAAACTACAGTCTGAATTACTCCACGGCATTTAATTCCGTGAGGATGATTGCTGTGACACCCTGATTGTTTTTTTTCCTTTTTTCTCAAACAAAACATTTCTCAGGTCAGAACTGAAAACCAAGGCATACTGTCAAACTCGATAATTAGCTCAATTCAGAATTTATAAAATCTCACCCAATGAGCAGTATAAAAGTGTTGTAGCTGAGACACACTAGCTACATTACTTGGGGAAATGTGAATGCAAACATGATCATGGCTTGCTTAGGCTTTCAGAGTGTGGTCTGTCCTGCCAACTGGGGCATATCTTTCCCCCTTCATCACTCTCCTCATTTCTCCATTCCAGCTGTGCAATTTAGCCTACTACCTCACTTATTCTCTGTAAGAGTCTTCTCCTTCTTCTGTGTCGTTTCCTGATATTATACATCATTATTTCTTCATCTTTATCTGCTAGTTTTTTCTTTACTGCCATACATTCTACTAAAGGCCTACAAGTCCTCCTTTCTGCGACTCATACTTCTCTGGTTGGCATTTCAGGCCCACTTTTTGTATCTTACATTACATTGTTTTGTACCTCTGATGACTATAGGGCTTACTTCCCGACATGCTGGCCCTTAAACTTGAAGATGATCTTTATTTTATACATGAAAGAACCAAGTCTCAGGAAACAAGACTGCACTTCATTTAATCAACTTTTACTTGGTCAACATAAAAGTTAAGAAAGGGTTGGCTTGCTTCTTTGGTCACATCAACAGTGAGATTTATTGTGGGATAAAACTACTTTTAAACTCAAGTTCACAAAAGAGGTGATTTGTGTGGACTCCCCCTTTGAGGCCTAGCTTAGGCTCTGTTGACAAGCCACTGCCATCCACAGGGCTATCACTCGTTGCGCTCCCACACTGTGGCCACCATCACAGTGGTTTCGATCAGCCTCTGTTGTCTCTCAAGACTCTCTGAGCAGATGCCCCTAGAATCTAGCTGTCTTGACTCCTTGAATTTTCTCCCTTACAGGGTCAGATCTCCCCACCACCCAATCATGCGATGATTCCCACTGCCTATTGAATATAGTCCAAACTCCTGAAACTGACAGTCTAGCCCTATATCCCACCATGACCTTCTAAGAATTCCTATTCACACTCTAATGCCCACTAATCGCGCTACACACTAAAGGGAGCTTCTGAATCTTGGTGTGACTTCAGCCTGAGGGCCTCTCCTAGTTCCCTCTCATATTATAATAAGCCTTCTTTCTCTTTGCTCCCCAAATAGCCTCCTGATTGTAGTGACTGTGTTCTCCTTGGTTAGTTGTTTTCAAGTGTCTCGTTAGACCATAAAATCCTGGAAGATGGGGACTAAATTTAGTCTTTCTTCACCTTCCCACTCTCCCCCACCCCCATCCCACAGTAAGTACTTAGTAAATGTTTGTGAAATTGAAGTGAATAATGGTAGACTGAGTTCATCTGGGACAAGGTGAAATAAGGTAAATTTTAGGATCACAGTTCCAAAGAACTCTATTTCTGAATTTTTATGACACAAGAAGTTATAATATGAATAGATATTCCACTGTAGCTTTAGGAGAAGGGGACAGAAATCTTCCAATATTAAATGGACACATCCATCCAAGCTAAAAGCAATTTTAGAAAACAGACCTGCATCTTGACTGGGCAACATCACCATCCTACTTCAGGATCAACTCTGTCCAGCAAGCAAATAAACTGCCACTTCTCCAACATTTGCTTTTACTCCACTACGAGTTTTACCACCATGGCTTTCCTCCAAACAACTGTCTCACTGTTCTGATAGCTCAATCAGCATTGCCCACCAAATGGCAGTCCTTTTTTTTTTTTTTTAAAGATTTTATTTATTTGACAGACAGAGATCACAAGTAGTCAGAGAGGCAGGCAGAGAGAAAGAGAGAGAGGGGAGGAAGCAGGCCCCATGCAGAGCAAAGAGCCCGATGTGGGCCTCGATCTCAGGACCCTGGGATCATGACCTGAGCCGAAGGCAGAGGCTTTAACCCACTGAGCCACCCAGGCGCCCCAGCAGTCCTCTTTTTGTAAATCTTAAGTTCAAACTGTAGCATAAGCCTTCACCTACTTACAGTGTGGTAAAAACTATTTCATATTCCTCTCTAGATGTAGAAGACACACAAAATAACCACCCACCATCAGCTGTGTCAGTTTCCAACCTGCATAACTGCTACAAAAGATTTCTGTGGGAAACCTACATGGCTGGGCTAACTTACTGACAGAAACTTCTTTAAGAGCTCTGTACAATAAAAAAGCAGTGGGGTTGCTGGTTCAACATGATGGGGTCAGGGAGGAAAATGTTAACTCTGACCCTCCTGGGGTCCCTGACTAGGTCTGAAAATTACACTGATAAAGGGTGCCTGGGGGGCTCAGAGAGTTGACTCTTGATTTTGGTTCTGTTCATGAACTCAGGGTAGTGGAACTGAGCCCCGCCATCTCTCCCTCTCTCTTGTTCTTAAAAAATAAATAAAATATTTTTAAGAAGAGAGAAAATTGCACTGATAGATACACAGGAAAAAGCATACAAATTCTATTAACTTTTCACATGTACATGGGAGCCTTCAGAAGAGAAAGACCTAACGAAGTGATTATAGCAAGAAACTTTTGAGACATTTTTGAAGAACTGATAAGACAAAGGAGTTTGAACTGGGAGTGGGGGGTAATAAATGGTGGGAAAGTAACAAGGCTTGTTTCTACAGCCTTCCTCTCCGGTGATAAGGATGTCTCCCCTCCTTCTGATACAGGGAGGGTGCCTTTCACATGGGAGATTAAGCACCAGGCTTTGAGAAAAGAGGGCAAGAGGAGCCGGAATCAGATGCTAAGAGTGACCTTCCTGCTTCTGCCATTTTCTCAAACTCCTTCAACTTAAGATACTCAATACTGCCAAGGTGTCATATTTTGGGGCAGCATGTCCTAAATCTTGAACCTCATCAAAGGATATACATTTTTTTCTTAGCTTTGTCCTGAAACCCTCCTAAAAGAAGTGACAATAAAGGATATATGTTAACAAAAGAGAAGTCTCCAGGCAAGAGAAGTCAATCAAAACTCGGACATTAAAAAATAAATGAAGAAGGGTAACTGACTTATCGGAGAAAGTTCAAACCTAAATTCTGCAGGGAGCACACAATAAACACTGGGGAAACTTGTGCTGAGAATGAGAACCCTGGGAAGGTGAGAGAAACCTCAAAGCGCCAATGTGGGCAACAGGGACAAAAAACAGGAGGACTCACTGAAGGTGTACCTAAACGCAGTTAGCTCCCCACTGCCCTCCCATCTTCTTTCCTAGACTTGACTGCTGAAGAGTATGCCTCTCATCACATCAAAGATAAGAGATTTACTCTTACGAGAGAACCACAGAAGCTCTGAACTTGGGGACATCCACTATGAGTGGAGGGAATGAAAGTCTGCTCACCAAGTGTCAGACTCTTGCCCATCTCCTCTGCTTGTCTCTTAGTCTGATCATGTAACGCTTACATTCTGCAGGCAGGAAGTTAATTACTTGGAAATTGTCCAGCTCCCCAGGAAGAAAGACTTCAGATACTGACACTGGGAGGTGGAGGGAAGGGTCAACAAGACAAATTCTTTAAACACCAGTGAGACCCACTAGTAAACAAGCCCCAACCACACAGCACAGCTTCCAATGAACCTCTCTGTGCCCTACAATTAAAAATGGACTGTCAGGGGACACCTGGGTGGCTCAGTCATTGAGCGTCTGCCTTCAGCTCTGGTCATGATCCCAGAGTCCTGGGATCAAGCCCGGCATCGGGCTCCCTGCTTGGCGGGAAGACTGCTTCTCCCTCTTCTACTCCCCCTGCTTGTGTTCCCTCTCTCTCTGTGCCTCTGTCAAATGAATAAATAAAAATCTTTAAATAAAAAAAAAAATGAACTGTCAGAAGAAACAACCCTTAACATGAAAGAGCAAAAACCAAAAAAGGAAACTTTGAGGAAGAGATAAAGCAAGAAGTCGAAGACAGTATTTTTACAATTTTTTTAAGTGACTGGTTTATAGTTTACTTTTTTAAGTAATCTCTATGCCTAACCTGGTGCTCAAACTCACAATCTCAAGATCAAGAGTCATCTGCTCTACTGACTGAACCAGCCAGGCGCCCCAGGAGAAAATATTTTTAAAAATGAATATCCATAGAGAGTAAAGCTACTGTATCTATGAAACAAGAACAGGATGCCATAAAAAAGGAACATTAAGGAATTAAGACAGAGCCCGTTATTGCTACATTAGCCTAAGAAGTTCGAGAGGTTGACAGATTAAGTTGAGGAAACCTATCAGACAAGGGTAAAGGAAAAAGAAGAATATTAACCTGTCAAAATAACTGGAGTTTCAGAGAGAAGAAAGAACAGACAAAAAGAAACATCAGAGAAATATTAAGAGATAATATTGCAGAACTGAAGGACATGAGCCTTTAAGCCAAAAGGACCCAATGAGAGAACAGCCCAATAAATGGGAAAAAAAAGGCCCATATGTTGCCACATTTTTGTAAAATCTTAGCCCTCTGAAGACAAAGAAAACACCTTAAAAGCTTTCAGAGAGACAACTCAGGTTGTACAAATAATCAGAAACAGGATGGCATCAGACTTCTTTATGTCAAAACTGGAAATGAGTAAAGTGAACAATGTCTTCAAAATTCTGAAGAAAAATCAGTTCCAATCTAGAATTCTATACCCAAACCACAAATCAACTAGAGGAATGACATCATTATTTTTATTGTTCAGCTGTGAGCAATATTCAGTGATAGTAATATAAATATGGAATACCAATATCACCAATAATTGGTTGGAGATGAGAGAGATGGGGGAGAGGAAATGTGTGCGTACTTGGGCTCCCACAAGAACAAATGGGCTGCTGATGGTATAATTATACGAAGCCCTTCCACAGTAGTAAGTCAGTGAACTTAGCAGGGTTGAAAATAATTGCTTTTGAGAAATGGGGCTCAGGCTGAAGAGAGATGGGCCAGCAGGCTTCTATCTTTCTTTACAAACAGAAGAGCTTTTTGACTTTAACAACCGCACACGCACATTTACACTGCTCTGATAAAAAGGAAAAAGAAATTTAAAAAGAAAGCCTGTAAAGATGTTCACCCACTGGAGAAACCCCTCTGCAATTAGGCCTTCCTCTCTAGGGCATGAACACGCTGAGGGCAGGGACAAGGTCTATAAGTGGAAAGGTTTCATCCACGAGTCACTCTGAATATTTAAAGTTATGTTTTAAAAACAGCTTTAAATTGTATTGTTGGTTTCATTTCCTTTACTTGCTTTTTTAGAATTACCATTGCTAAAATTATCAAGTCTTTCCAACCACAGCCACAATCTCAGATGGTAAAAAGGACTTGTTTTCAGTATGTTATGCATCATACACTCAATTTTTGTTAGAAAGCATAATTTCCACACACACAAACACACACTGGAATATATCTCAGCCAAAAAAAAAGATGAGATAATGCCACTTGAGACGGCATTATGGGCCTAAAGGATGTTATTATAAGTGAAATAAGTCAGTCTAAGAATGACAAATACCATAGGATGAATGAGCAAAAAGCAGAATCAGATATATAAATACAGAGAATAAATTGATGGTTTCTAGAGAGGAGGAGAGTTGGGGGATGGGCAGAATGGATGAGAATAAAAGGCACTGAATAAGGAATGCAATCAATGATATTGTAACAGTGATCTACTGATGTATTGGGACAAATGGTAAGTACACTTGTGGTGAACATAGCATAATGTATAAATTTGTCAAATCATTATGTTGTACACCTGAAATTAATGTAACATTGTGTGTCAATTACTCAAATAAACCAAGCAACAAGAAAAAAGAAAAAAGAAAGCACAATTTCCAACAATCTTGTTTTCTTTTAGACCTGTTTCAAAAATGTCTGAATGTATGTTTTTACAGAGTAAGTGGAGTGACTGTCAGAAAAAAATGTATTTTCCAACACTGAATGACTGCTCTTCAACAAAACAGGATAAAACTCTACAATATTGGGAGTACCACATTTTAAGCATCAGCATTGAAGTATTTTTAAAAGTATTAAGTTACAAGTTAATTTTAGCCTAGTCTCTATTCTTTTGCCACCAGAATGAAAACTAAATTCTGGGCAGAGGGAGTAAATCATTTGTTTAGATATTCCATGGACAAACACAAAGGTGACAAGTAAAGGACCAGATGCCATGGATTATCTTTTACTATAACAAATAGTTCTCTCTCCAACTGGTATTTAGGGAAGTTGTTTTTCTAAGGAAACTGGTCAAAGCTTTAAAGAGCTTTGCTTTTTTTTTTTTCTAAGGAGAAAGATTTAATTCTGCTGCTCTCTTGACACTTCTTCCATTGCTAGAGAAGAACAAATGGTAAGACCAGCCACCATTGGTTACTGCCAAAATTTCAGGATGAGAATTAAATATAAAAAGTGACTTACTGCAAATATCAAAAATGTCCTTCTGCCCAGACTTCAAGTCTTATACAAAATGGCAATGCATACAGATTCAGACAACAACCCTCAGCCAGATACTTTCTCAAGAAAAGTATTAGAAAAGTATTAGCATAGTCAGTGTTAGTATTAAAAGTATTAATACAGTTTTATGGGCTGGCTGACCCTGTTTCCATATGTGCAAAAGAAATAAGTGCTTCACTTTGTCAGTGTCACCAAGTTTGCATGGGAATCAAATGCTATCACAGATGTGAAAGTACCCAAAAACTCCAGAAGAATTCTGCTAACATAAGGCTTAAAATATTACCTTGATCAAAAAGATCAATATTAAAGTAAACAATTTGGTATATTTGAACTAATCTCTCTTGGATCAATGTAATTAATCTCCAACACAACATAAAACTGTTTAATCTGGGATGAAATTCAACAAATGTTTTTTCGGAGTATATATTTATAGAGAAATTTTTTTACATGTCTACATGGTTTTCTCAATGTTCTATAAACTGCCATGTTCATATCGTGACTATCACACAAGGCTCATAGAATGCCTCGCTCATTTCTCTATATTTATGCACACCTGATTTACTGTTTAACATCTACTTCCTTTAGGAATTCTCCTTCCATTACTTGGGCTCATACAGCTCTCACTACTCTAAACTCTAATGTTACACTGGCTCTGGTGCAGTAATCAGAATCAGTAATACCTTGTAATATTTTAACTATTTGCTATGGACTGAATTTTGTCTCCCCCCAAATTCCTGTGTTAAAGCCTATTCGGAGATGGGGTCTTAAGGAGGTAATTACAGTTAAATCAATCTTGAGGGTAGGGCCCTAATCTGATAGGGCTGTGGCCTTACAAAAATGAGGAAGAGAGAGATCTCTATTCCCTCCCCGCTCCCTCCACCTGGCCATGTGAGGACACAGTAAGAAAGTGGCCATCTGCAAACCAGGAAGATAGCCCTCTCCAGAACTTTACCTGATCTTAGACTTCCCGCCTCCAGAGCCACAAGAAAGCAATTTCTTTTGGTTAAGCTACCCAGTCTATAATACTTTGTTACGGCAGCCAGAGCTGACTCATACTCTGTTTCATATATGAAATGTTTCTTTTGTAGCACTCATAAATGCTACTGGACATACTTAAATACTTAAATACTTAAGAGGTTACTATAAAAATCTAGGCAAGAGTTAAGAGCCTACATAAACAATATTTAAACAATATTTAAACAATATTTAACAAATACTTAAAATATTTCAAAATTCTATTTTAAAACATACTTAGATATCTCACTTTTTATTTTTTTGTAGTAATCCCTATACCCAACATGCGCTGTGAACTCACAACCCCAAGATCGAGTCACATGGTCCTCTGAGTCAGCCAGGCACCCCTGAATTAAGGGAGATTTTTTTTTTAAGTTGGTTCCATGCCCAATGTGGGGCTTGAACTCAGGACCCTGAAATCAGGAGTGGCATGTCTTCCAACTGGGCCAGCCAGGTGCCCCTTAGATACTTTAAAACAACAGCTTATCCACTTAGAAAACCCAACGTGGTGTTTTCCCATAGTTCTGGGACCATATTCAAAACACATGTTCAGATAAAATATCTGTGCTACTTCTGGAGAGAGGAGGAAATGAAGACAAAGTTCTAGGGGGCAAAGTATTAACATTTCTGGGCCGTTTCAACAGTTTGTAGCAGTGATTTTAATTTAGGGGCACAAAGCTAAGTCACCTGCAGAAATTTTGGAGAAGGCACTGCTGAACTGCACTTCTGGAAAATTTAAATGCAGGTCTGGAGTAAGGTCTGGGCATTGTATTCTCTTTCAAGATCATTTTGGGAATTCTGGGTCCACTTCCTTTAGGAGCAATTGTCAGTTTCTGCAAAAAGCCAACTGGGATTTTGATAAGACTGCATTAAATCTGTAAATCAGTAATATTAAGTATTGTCATCTTCTTTTTTTTTTAAATCAGAGAGAGAGTTAGCACAAGCAGGGGGAGTGGCAGGCAGAGAGAGAAGCAGGTTCCCCACTGAGCAAAAAGCCCCTTTTGAGACTCGACCCCAGGACCGTAGGATCATGACCTGAGCTGAAAGCAGCCGCTTAACCAGCTGAGCCACCTGGGGTCCTTAAGTATTGGCATCTTAATGATATTAAGTCTTCTGATCCATGAACATGGATGTCTTTATTTTCTTTAATTCCCTTTAAGAATATTTTTATTCTTTAATTCTTCTCAATGTCTTATATTTTTCAGAGTACAAGATTTGCTCCTCTTCTGTTAAATTTATCCTTAAGTATTTTGTTATTTATATTATAAATGAAATTGTTTCTTTAATTTCAATTGTTCATTGTTCATGTATAGAAAAACACTTTGCTCCTGACCTCATATCCTGCACTCTTACTGGACTCATTTATTCATTCCAATAGGTTTTTAGTGACCCCATACTGTTCCTCAAAAAATTAAAAATAGAACTACTGGGGCATCTGGATGGTTCAGTCGGTTAAGCATCCAACTCTTGGTTTTGGTTCAGGTTGTGATCTCAGGGTCATGAGATCACACCCAGCATTGGCTCCCTGCTTAGTGGGGAGTGTGTTTAAGATTCTTGCTCCCTCTCCCCCTGCCCCTCCCTCCATTCATAGGTGCATGCTCTCTCTCTCTCAAATAAATAAATCTTTAAAAATATATATATTAAAAATAGCACACTACCGTATGATCCAGCAATCGCACTACTGAGTATTTCTCCAAGAGATGAAATCACTATCTTGAAGAGATTATTTGTACTCCTATGTTCACTGCAGCATGATTCACAATAGCCAAGACATGGTAACAGTCTAAGTGTGCCCTGACAGATGAATGGGAAAAGAAAATGTTGTGTATATATTAAATGGAATATTATTCGGCCATAAAAAAGAGAAACCTGCCATTTGTGACAACATGAGTAAATCTTAAGGGTATTACAGTGAGTGAAATAAGCCACACAAATATTATCTTACTGATACGTGGAATCTCAGAACATCAGACTCTTGGACACAAAGAGTAGTATGGTGGTTGCCATGGGTTGAGTGGTGAGGGAAATGGGAAATTCCTGGTCTAAAGGTACCACCTTTCAGTTATAAGATGAGTTAAGTTCCCGGGATCTAATGTATGGCATGGTGACCACAGTTAAAAATACTGTACTGTATACCTGAAAGTTGCATTGAGAGGAAATTTTAAATGTTCTTATCCCACAACACAGCCAAATTATAATTATGTGAGGTGGAGAACAGTAACTGTGGTAAGCATTTTGTAGTATATATGTGTATCGCATGATCACTGTTCACTTTAAATTATACAATTTTATACAGGCCTACCTTGTTTCAGTGCTCCCTTTACTGCCCTTCCCAGATAGTGTGTTCTTCACAAAATGAAGGTTTATGGCAATCCTGTGTCAAGCAAATCTATTGGTGCCATTTTTCCAACAGCTCACTTTGTGTCTCAGTCACATTTTGGTAATTCTCCCAGTATTGCAAAATTTTTCATTATTACTGTTATTTGTTATGGTGATCTCCCTTTTATCACTTTCTACCCACTTCTCACACATTCCAATTTGGATTTTATCCACAGTTGTAACTGCCTGTGTAAAATCACCAATAATTTCTATTGCCCTGAATCCTTAGGACATTTTCTGTCCTTCTCTGATTTCCCTGAACATTCCCCTGATGTATCATGTCTCCTTGACTTCTGTGAAACCCCACTGTCTAGATTTTCCCATTTCTCTTGTTTTGCTCACTCATCAATTTCTCCTGTCCGTTCTTCCAGCTGTATCTACACATTAAATACTGGAAGAGATTCTGGGACTGTCCTGGTCACCAATTCTCTTTGTATGGTATTCTCTCCCTGAGCAATTTCATCTCTTCATATGGCTTCATTTATCATCTGTGGTTGACAAGCTCAAATTCAATCTCCACTGTGGCTCTTGCTTCTATTCTATGGACTTAACTGCAACGGACTATCCCACACTTCCACTCACATATCTCACAGAAATCTCAAACTCACCGTGTCCAAAACTTATTTCACTATCTTTTCACCTTTTTACCCACCACTGCTGCCCACATTTTTCCTCCAGTACTCTCTACCTTGGTAAAGTTTCTGTGCTTCACTCAGTTGCTAAGTCAGAAAACCTAGAGATCTTTGACTTTTTCCTCTCCCTCATTCCCAATGTCCAAACAGTGAAATTCTGCCTTTTCTATCTTTAGAATGTCTTTTGATTTATAGCCTTCTAGGACTACCTTAACAAAATGCCACAAACTGGATGGCTTAGCAGTAATTTATTTTCTCATGGTTCTGGAGACCAAAATCAAGGGGTTAACAGGGTTGGTTCCTTTTGTGGGCTCTAAAGATCTCATCCATCCCTCTCAATGCTTCTGGTAGTTATTGGCAATCCCTGGCATTCTCTGGCTTCTTGCTGCATCACTCTAATCTCTGCCTCTGTTGTCATTTGGCCTTCTTCCCCTATGTTTTTGTCTTTCTCCTTATATGGACATGTCACTGGATCTAGGGCCATCCTAATCCAGTGTGATCTTGTCTCAACTTAGTACAACTGCAAAGACCCAATCTCCAAATAAGGTCACCTACACAGGTACCAAGGGTCAGGACTTCAATGTATCTTTTGGGGGGGCACAATTCAACCCCACCTATCTTCTACTGTCCTGTATACTGTAGTAGTAGTGAGGATAAGGACTTTTGAGTCAGAATGCCTAGGTAAATCCTAGCTCTGCCACTTTCTGACTGTGTGATCATAGAAAAGTTACCTACTCTTCTTTTGTACTTCTGGTTTCCCACCTGTAAAGTGGGGATAAAAACAGTACCTATCTCATAGGGTTGTTGTGAGGGTCATACATGTTAATATATGTAAAGCACTTGATACAGATCCTGGTATGTGGTATTAAGTGTTAGTTGTTATTATCGTACCCACTCAACTGATGTTATACCCACCATTCTACTTGCCCTGTTTGGAATAATGCTTCCCACACCCATTATTCTACCTTTCCAATCTGTTCTCCGACTGCAGTGAGGCTCTTGCAAATAACACAAATCTGATCATGTCACTGCCCTGCTTAAAACTTTAAAACTTCATTTTACCTGCCCCAGTTTTCACAAGAGCTCTTACTCCTCACCCTCCCAACCCTTCTCCTAATTAATGCTTACTCACTTATTAGATTTTGGGTTAAACACACTTCCTCCACAAAGCTTTCAAAGATTCACAAGTCAGTGCTTCCCTGCACTTCTCTTTCGTAATATTCTGCATACTTGTCATTGTTACTTGTTCATTTTTTACTTAACTTTCATTAGAAGAGCAAGTGACTGCTGTAACCTCAGTTCCTAATTACATGGGCTCGGCACAAAATTTGTGCTCAGTAAATCTGGAGGAATAAATGAAATGAATCGATCTTGCTCATGAGATTGGGTTTCCGTGACTCACAGAGACATATTTGGCGTACTTACAAATGACGGTGTATTCTGTGATTAGGTATACTTGCGAAAATGATACACCTCGTGCAGTATTCTGTCTTAATTTTGCCTCATACAGCAATTAGTGGCCAGCCCAGGATGGCATGGAAATCGCCGTATTGTGTGGGATGACAGGCACAATTGTGTCTTCATCTTGGTATTCTCTGATTCTAGCCTGGCACACTGTAGACATCCAATACATTGGGCTGAATAAACTTTTCTTGGAACGTAGGTGTCTGGATGCCATGATAATCTGAGCACCCTCCCCTTCCACCTAGCCTCAAACACCAGGAATCCCTGTGGCTCTCCATCAGTTCATTCTTCAATTGCCCGTGCTCCAAAATGAGCCACGCCCCTCCCTCTGTAACTAAAACCTCAGATCCCAGGTTCCTGACCATTAAAAGCGATCACAGAGGAGAGCATTAAATTACAAAGCTAAACTAATCGCAGTCAGAGGCGTCCCTGGCTCTTCTCTGTACCCCTTCCCATACCAACTCCCGGGGTCCCGCACACAGGAGACATGTGTTAAACAATCTTCGCCCCGTTGTTGAGCTCAAACTCGGTGAGAAGGAAGTGGCTCGGATTCCTCCCTCCAAGGAAATAACAACGGAAGGGCCAATTTGGATTCCAAGGAAGGGCCGCCAAGAGTGGAGCCCTCGTCCTCGCGTCGGTCGCGGCCCAGGGTCTCCCCTCCCGCGGCCCACCTCTGCTCCGCCCCTCCCCCCGGCTCCGCCACCACCCCCTCAGCCTGGCCCCGCTGTCCCACTCACTGTTCTTGAGGAAGCGCTCCTCGTGCAGCACCGCGATGGCATTGACGCAGAGCAGGGCCGCCTGCAGCAGCGAATACAACGTAAATGCCATGGCCTCCCGGAGCCGCCCCGAGGCCCAAATGATCTTTCTCCCGCCGCCGCAGGGGACGTGGCGCCGCCACGGCCGGAGCTCTCCTACGGGAGCCGAGGAGGCCCCAAATGCGCTCTCCCGGAAGCTCCGTCCCGCTCTGCCTAGGACCCGCCCCTTACGTTACGTTACGTTACGACAGCGTGTGATCGGCTGTCCAGAGCTCCGCAGTCCAGTGTGGGAGCCAGCCACGCGTGGCTGATGAAAGCTAGAAACGTGGCTGGTCGCAGTTGAGGTGTTGTAAAGTGTATGACTGTACACACCGGATTTCAAGGATTTAAGATGAAAATAACGTAAAATCTTCCATTAATTTTTAAATATTTGTTACATGTTAAAATGATATTTTGAATATATTAGGTAAATAAAATGAATAATTAACATAACTTTTACTGTAGGGGCGCCTGGGTGGCTCAGTAAGTTAAGTGTCTGCCTTGGGCTGGGTTCACGATCCCAGGGCCCTGGCATGGAGCCCCTTTTCTGGCTCCCTGGTCAGCGGGGAGCCTGCTTCTCCCCTTCCCTCTGCTGCTCCCCCTGTTTGTGCCCTCTCATAAATAAATAAAATCTTTTTTTTTAAATTAACTTCTACTGTTTACTTCTACTTTATTTTTTTTTTTTTCTTAACTGTGGCTATGAGGACATAGATAATGGCATGTGAGGCTTGCACAGTATTTCAATTGGACAGCACTGTACCAGATGCTCCTGAGAGCCGCATGGGATGTTAATATTCCTATTTTACAGGAAAAGAAACAGGTTTTGGCAAATAAGTTTCTTTTTTAAATAAAAAAAAATGACATGTACTAAAACGACTCAGTCGGAAACATTCTCTCCGCGATTTAACTAGCCAGTCTCCTCTAAACTCTCTTATCGACTACATCTCAACCTCAGCCTATTAAAAACTACAGATTCTCAACACGAATGATTTCATCCACTCTCCTAGCCCTGCATTAAATGACTTAAACAAACAGTAACTTAGTTTCTAACAGCTCAAGGCCAAATCCCTAGGATGACCCCAGACCCCCTTAAAGTGTCTGCCTGAGAAAACTCAATGCTGCCAAAAGAATTTACTACTTGTCCTAGCCAACCTGAAAATAGGCCCCTGACCATATGGTCCATATATACTATGGAATATTAGCCTCCATCAGGAAGAATGAATACCCAACTTTGCTATCAACATGGATGGGACCGGAAGAGATTATGCTGAGTGAAATAAGTCAAGCAGAGAGAGTCAATTATCATATGGTTTCACTTACTTGTGGAGCATAAGGAATAACAGAGGACATGGGGAGATGGAGAGGAGAAGTGAGTTGGGGGAAATTGGAGGGGGAGACGAACCATGAGAGACGTGGACTCTGAGAAACAAACAGGGTTTTGGAGGGGAATGGGGTGGGAGGTTGGGTGAGCCTGGTGGTGGGTATTATGGAGGGCACATATTGCATGGAGTGCTGGGTATGGTCCATAAACATTGAATTCTGGAACACTGAAAAGAATTTTTTTTTTAAAGGGGGCCTACAAAAATAAATAAATAAATAGCCTACAATTGTGAATCCTTCCCCTAGCTCTTTGAGATGTATATGTATCTCCTATAATTCAGTAGTGTCTTTCTGTCCTGAAAGTCATTCCCTTAAAATGTAATCATCAGGAAGAATAAAGCCTCTGTTTCCCAGTGTCTGTGGGAGGGTAGAATCCTAACTTTGACAATTGTCAGCTAACCATCATAACTGGCCTATCAACATTTACACTGACCACCCCTCTGTAATATGTCACTTCTCTGACTCTACTGAGCCCCTGTTCACCTCCCTTTCTTCTCCCTTTAAAATGCCCAGTCACGGGGCACCTGGGTGGCTCAGTGGTTTAAGGCCTCTGCCTTCGGCTCGGGTCATGATCCCAAGGTCCTGGGATTGAGACCCACGTCGGGCTCTCTGCTCAGTGGGGAGCCTGCTTCCCTCTCTCTCTGTCTCTGCCTGCCTCTCTGCCTACTTGTGATCTCTCTCTCTGTCAAATGAATAAATAAAATATTTTTTAAAATGCCCAGTCACAAAAAATAAAATGCCCAGTCACCTCTGTACAAATTGACATTGAGGTCAGTTTGCATTTGACCCTCTTGCCTATTGCAATAGTATATTACAGATTAAAATCTGTCTTTACCATTGTAACTGGTGTCTAGCTTTGTTTATCTTTCACAGCAGCAGTAAGAACCTGAGTCTGATTATGTTGAATTTTAGATATTGTTTGAGGTCAAGTATGCAAATTAGTCACCTTCTGAACTTCTCATTTCTCTAAAATGGAAAATAAAAAGGCAGCACATTAGTCCCAGAAAGGACTTTGGAGCCCCATGTGCTTGCTGCTGTTGTTGCTGGAAGAGACACTAGCCAAAACTAATAATAATAGAAGAAGACGGAGAAGGAGGAGGAAAAGAAAGAGGAGGAGAAAAAAGAGGAGGTGGAGGAAGAGGAGGAGAAGGAGTTGTTAATGTCCCAGGAAGAAATTAAGCTTAAATAGGCCAACTAGTTAGTACCTACAGGGAAGAAGAGATGTATTATTTCCCACAGACACATATAAACACTACCTCCAAAATTGGCCCTATATGCAAATCAGGTAGGGAGAGACAGGACGATAAAGTAGAGATGAGAAAAGATGATTATTGTTTTAAGTGACTAAATATTGGGATTGTTTGTTCCACAGCACTTTTGAAGCAACAAATTTCTACTCACAGTCACTCCCTTGGTGATCTAATTTATTTTAACAGCTTGACAACATTTGTATACTTTGAAGACTTCCAAATTTATATCTCCTACCCAGAACTCACTCACGTACTCTTGGCTGGTATTTCCAGCTGACTATCACTTGGGGGTCTGATAGACATCGCAAACTTGCCTTGCCCAAAATGGAATTCCCGATTTCCCTCTGAAACCCACTTCTCTTACAGTCATCCGCTTCAGTCTGTGGCAAGGCTATCCTTCCAGTGGTTCAAGGAAAAAAACCTTGAATTCTTCTTCACTCTCTTTGTCTCACACCCTATATACAATCTGTCAGCAAATTCTTTTTATTTTAACTTCAACATATATCCAAATCTGACGACTTCTCATCTTCTCTGCCACCCAAAGCCTGGTGCAAGCCACCATCTTCTCTTGCATAGATCAGCACAGTAGCTCCTAACCAGTCTTCATGATTTTTGCTTCCCCTCAGTTTATTCTCCCCAGAGCAGCCCAAGTACTCTCTCAAAATTAACTAAGGAATGTAAGTAAAACTTCTCACATTCTGAATTTTGCTTCGTTGTATCCCCATGGTCCTGGCTGACTTAAATACTACGCACAATACCTAAATCATCTGTAACAAAATGAAAACACTTGATTGAAGAAAATAGTCACTATTGAAACTGACTAAAACTTTTCAAACTCACTCAATGGAAAATATCCAGTATGAGATAAAGAAAAAATATTTGCAAGTCAGATCTTAGAATAAGTCTACAATAAATGTGCTGGCAGCTCTCTTTCTATTCCTATTTTTAAATCTCAACATTCCTATTCCTGTATTCATTAAAAACTAGCTCTTTAAGATAAGGATTGTGTATATTATTTACAGAAATTCAGACTCACCTTGAAGAATGATAAAAATGGATTATTAATTTTTAACATTTTTGTCCTACTATATTTTAATAGATATATTTATTTTATTATCTGTCTGAGATATGAATCAATGATGACTGAGGTATGTTTGCTTTTAATCTTGTTATTTACAACAGCAACCTTGAGTTTAAATGGGTTTACGGCAGCAGAACTCACCTAAATGGGTTCTATTTGAGGTAAGCATTGGACTAAAATAGGAGAATCCCACAAGAAGAGCCTCATTCATGTTTATGGATTCATACAAACTATTCCTGGTATGAGACTCAAACAAAACCATTTGCAAGCTGAAAGCTTGTGCATTACGGAGTGTTTCTGGAAATAGGGCTTGTGGAAATGGAAAGTTTCCTTAAAAAATAAAAGTGAGTCACCGTATCTATTTTTAAAGGGAATTAATTCTGAATGGCTACGTATAGCTGACTAGTTTTATTTAAAAAAAAAAAAAGAGCCTACTGAGTAAATAAAAGCAGAATAAGATACTAGAGAAACTACTTACTCAAATGCATATCATTCCTTCACTCACTCATCCCTTTGTTCATTCTGTTACTCAAGGAGAATTTATTGAACTTCTAAGCCATGCC
>ML105981.1:5263-52894 GCA_003697995.1 Taxidea taxus jeffersonii | reverse complement strand
CCTGTGACTTAGAATGAGAATTCCGGGCTTAGCCAAGTGGTTTGCCCCAGGGGTCCCTTGAGCAGTGACCACAACTGTCACCGTAGGCTCAGAGGCCACAAGCCCTACCCTGTGCTGGCTTGCATTTCCCCCTGAGGTTGTGGGATGGATGGCAGCCTTCACCCCCCCCACACCCATACCCCACTTGCTCTCCAGGTGTGGAGGGAGAGGCTGGCCAAGGGGAGAGGCACTCAGGATGGAAGACAGCTGCCTCCCTAAACCTGCTTAGGGGGTGAGGATTCAGGGGTCTCTAGAATGTTCTGGGCACCTGTAGGCTCTGTGGGAAGGAGTGGGAGCGGGGAGGTAGTCTTTTCAGACTCCTTCATCTGGGTGGGCAGGTCGTGGAGGCCCCGCTCAGAGCTCACTCAGGGGCCGCTGGGCATGGTGTGGCCATGTGTATCTGAGGTTTTGTCACAGTGCTTAGGAATGGTGTTGCCTCCACTGGGTCCCTGGAAGCAGACCCGGATGTGAGGATTTTGGTGCCAAAGGTTGATTGAAGAGGTGGTCCCAGGCAATGTAGGGAGAGAACGTGGACGTGGGGAGAAGCTGTGGAGGATGCTGATGCATGGGTGGCCGCCCCAGATAGCAGGGGTTGGGTCACTGGGACCCTCTGACATAGAGATTGTATCTCTGCATTGTCCTACCCTGAGGCTGGCTGCTTGTCCAGCATCTTCCCCAGCATAAGCCGAGGGTTGGTCCAGGGGCCTGGTTTCCTTATGACCTGAGCAGGTGCTCAGGGGATGTGACTCATGCCTAGCGGTTGGAAGCCAAGGGCTGTACAGGAACTGTGAACCCTGAGTAGGACCCATGACATCCTGAGAACAGTGATCCCTGGATAAACCATGACCTTGGGTGAGAACTGTTACCCCAGGTGGGAATTGTGACCCAGGGTTGGAACTGTGACCTCTGGTGAGAACCATGACCTCTGGTGAGAACCATGACCTCTGATGGGAAATACGACCCCTGGTGGGAACTGCGACCCCTTATGGAAACTGCGACCTCTGGTGGGATTTGTGATCTCATGGGAACTGTGACCTCTTGTGGGAACTGTGACCCCCTGGTGGGAACTATGACCTCTGATGGGATTTGTGATCTCTGGTGGGAACTGTGACCCCTGATGAGAACCATGACCTCTAGTGGGAACTGTTACTTGTGGTGGGAACTGTGACCCCTGGTTGGAACTGTGACTTCTGGTGAAAAGTGACCCCAGGCTGGGAACCATGACCTTTGCTGGGAGCTGTGACCTTGGGTGGGCAGAGAACATATGCCCAAGGAACCGACATGGTCTGCCATGTCACTGTCAGATGATCCCAGACATCAGGAATGACGGTGGAGACCCCTGTTTCCTCCTGGACCAGGTCCTGGCAGCACCACACTTACCTCAGACAGTCACTGAGGGTCTGGGCAGGAGCGGCTCATAGGCGACTACACCCTCTGGGAGCTGGCAGAATATAGAACAACACATCAGAGTCAGACCTGTCTCCCCTGGAGCTTGGGGATGGTCTCCGATAGGGTGGGACAGGGAAGCAGAGAGCTGGAGGAGATGATGGGCTGCGGGGTTGAAAGCTCTGACTGGCCTCTGGCCCGAAAGATAGAGACGCAGAGACACAGACAGGCAGGGAAGAAGTGTCAGAGAATGGATAATTGAGACAGTTACTTGGGAAGCTGTATTTATCTGGGAGAAAATAGAGCAGGGATGGTACTGGTAGAGAGTGCTAGAAGCCGAGTCAGAAGTGTGGGTGAAGGCTGGGGAGCCCAGAGGAGAGGGACGCCCTCTAGCCCTCAGTGCAGGAAAGTTTATCTGAGGAATGGGGTCAGCCGCCAGCATGGGTTTTCTTCCTGGCGACCCTGGGGCAGAGTGGAGTGGGGTGTCTGCCAAGCCAGGGCGAGGTGGGCGTGCACGGAGCTGTTTGGGCATCAGCTCACAGCCACATTGTCAGTGTAGGTGGGGCTCGTGAGAAGGGGCGGGGATGGTGCTTCCTGTGGAGGGTGTGCAAGGCCTCAGGGCCAGCTTGTGTTTTCAGCAGGGAGCACTTGCTCAGCAGTACGGAGACGCCGGGGAGCGGACCGGAGCGGACGGCGTGGCCGCTCCGGACGCACACTGGCTCATCAGGGCCCTGTGCCAGGCTGTGAGTGTCAGGGTGGGAGGCCATCCAGCCTTCCCCGCTCCACCCCCTGGGATTTGACACAGTTCTTGGATCTCAGATCCAGCTACTCATGGAAGATGCTGGGTCCCCGAATGGGCCGCTCGAAGCTCCGTGCTGACACATACACATTAGAAACGTTCACTGCTAAACATCCTTTGTCCTCCTGTGTTCATCACCTGCATGAACAATGCCCTTGCCTTGAATGGGCCAAATCTCTGGTTTTGTGAGCCAGACAAACTGCATGGTGAATGCTTCAGCCCGTGGCAGGCCAGCGGAGGTTACCGAGAGGTGCAGACGTCCTGTGTGTCTCCCCACGTCCCCACTGTGCAAGACAGCAGACGTGGGGACCTCTGGCAGGGTTTCCTATCTTCTGAGTCCTTCTGGCCACACAGAAGAAGGCTCTGGTTGGGGGTCTTCCTGCCCCTGCACCGCTGAGGCCCTGCAGGCAAGGTTGGGCCTGCGTCTCCTGCCTCCTGTGTCCCCTATGGGCCAGCCGGCACCCCCAGGCCCGCTGCACTGGTGGGAAGTCCATTTCCCAGGGACAGACGAACTGCGACAGAAGTGATTTTCCCAAGGCGTCCATAGGTTTGGTTCCCTCTGAGACTCTGAGAGAATGTGCTCCTGACCTGTCTCTTGCTTGTGGCAGACTGGGATGGCCTCCGTCCTCATGTGGGCTTTTCCACAAGCATGTCTATCTGTCTGTGGACCCTACTTCTTATATACAGACCACCCTAATCTGCACGATCTCATCATTACTAATCTCATCTGCCAGGACTATATTTTCAAAGAAGGTCATGTGCTGAGGTTACCAGTAGATGTGAATTTGGGGAGGACACTCCTCACCCAGGACAGTGCCTCTGGAGCAGAGCGGACGGACCAAGGCCACAGGGCTGATGCATCCAGGGCCTGCCCTCAGCCCAACCAGGCTACATAGGCTCATGCCCAGCCTGGCCTTCCTGCTTCCAGCCCTCCTCCTGGATCCTGGCAAGCTGGTCCCAGTGTGATTTCAGGCAGTGACAACCATTCTGGAACATTCCAGACCCTTCTCCTCTGCTCTAGGGGTCTTTCTCCCAAAGGCCCTTATCAATCAGCAGCCCTGTGCACAGACCCAGGTGTTGCAAACACCTAACTCATCGAAACCTCCATTTGCTGTCACTGTTTAGAATGTTCTAGGCTCCAGATAGAGTGAGCCTGGGAATGGAAGGCCACAGAAGGGAGCTCGGCGGTGGCACCGCTGCAGGCCTGTTCATGGTGTCCGCAGAGGAGCCCTGGAGGCCGGGAGCTGGGTCACCAGCCTCAGCCCAGAGGGTGGGTGCTTATTTCTCTTGCCAGCCCCATCCAGGGAGGGCTACACAGCCCAGAGCTGTCTTCGCCCCTGGAGGCCCACCACCCCTTAGAATTGCAGTGGGTGTCCTGCTCCTGCTCACAGAGTTGCAGTGGTGGCTGTGTGTGTTGTCCCCGTCGTCCTGCATGGATGAGGACAGTTCCCGAAGCACAGACAGGGAGACCAAGGCTCTGTGATGTGTGTCATCATGTGTGGCTGTACGGGAAGAGCAGGGTGGACATGAGGTCCCTTCAGGTCATTAGTAAACATTTGCTGGGCATGGGCCTTAGGTGGCTGCCCTCTGGGGCCCCAGGCAGCAGGACTGAGGCTCTTAGTGCCCTCGGGTGACACACCAGTGGGGAGGCAGGCAACGCACACATCAGCACCTGATGGAGCTGGACCAGCAAGGACAAAAGCCCTGTCTTGCAGCATTAATAAGGGGTGCAGTGACAGAGGCGCGGGGGCTGGGAGCCACATCTGGTGGTGAGGGAGCTGTCCCAGTCGGTTGGGAGAGGGGAGGAGGTGAGCACTCCTGTGTATGAAGGATGCTGGCACCCGGGGGTTGGACTCTCTGTTCCCTGAGAGCCCAGTAGGATTCTGGTCTGCTGCAGCGGGCCATCTCCCTAGTCTTATGAGTGTGCCACAGTGGGCTGCTAGTAAACCAGCTGGCCCATGTGTGGGCTTACATGAACATACGTGAACACACACACTCTTGCGTGTGCGCACACATGTGCAACATGCTCTCACACACACATACATGTGCACACAAGCATACATATGCACACATGCTGTCGCACGCACACGTGCACACTCTCAGATACACACACATTCTTGCGTGTGCACACACTGGCTTCTGTCAATCCTTCCTCCCTGCCTCCTTTCCCTGTCCAAGCTGGGGCCCTCACTAGCCACGTCTCCATCCCTGGCAGGTGCCTGTGCCTTGTGCACCCTCTATTGTACACTCTCTGGAGGGGCCCTGCCCCCCCACCCAGCCTGGCAGAGCACGCCCCAGAAGGACCCCTCCTTCCTCCTCAGTCCCACACAAGGAGAAACTCAAGCCTCTGAAGGGAGGGCCTTGCTCTAGCGGAGCAGCCCTGCTCCAGTGTGCCAGTGTGCCTGGTGATGGTTTGGAGGTGAGGAGCCGGGCCCAGGTGGATTCTGGCTTCTAGTCTCACTGCTTCTGGAGCTTAGATCCCATCTGTAAAGGTCCCAAGATCCCATTGGACCCCCAGAGGGGAATGGGGAAAGGTGACAGGCAGTCCTGAGTGCCGGAAGACCTCTGCCTGATGGTCCTCGTAGCCGACTCTCCTGTGGCCGGCTTCTGCCCTTTGTCCCTCCCTGTTGGCTGTCCCCGGTCGCTTGGTGCTCCTTGAGCACAGCTGTGCTCTGTTCCTGGGAGCCCCCCCACACTGCAGGGAGCCCACAGTCCAGGAGAGGTACATGGTAAACACCCCAGTACCAGGACACGGTCAGAGCGAAGTTGGCACCCAGAACTGGGCAAGGGTCACGCGGGACAAAGGGGAGCAGGCTGGACGGGGTGGGGTGCCATCGAGGGCCGGCCTGGGCTTGGGTTAGGAGATGCTGTGATTGTTGTGATTGTTGTCTCCACGGCACCGGCATTATCTGCCCTTGGAGTTCCAGTGGCTGCGTCCCCCGGTCCCTGCAGGAGTTGAAAGCAGGGCGGCTTTCTGTCCTCAGCCTTGCTCCTGGAGGCAGCATGGATGTGAGCCGCACTTGGCTCGCGGTCAGTCACCTGCTCCAGCTGCTTGCTTCCCAAACATGCTGGTTGATCTCCCAGAACTCCTCAAACCTGGGGTCTGGGGTCCAAAACTGAGTCATCCCTGGGGACAGGCTGCAGGCAAAGCCCGTGCCGGGAGTGGGGTGCTCAGGCTGAGCAAATGGCTGCGAGGCCTGCCTGTAGTGCGGTTGCAGGTTTGGATGGTGGTCCAGCAGGCAGTGGGTGGGTGGCCTGATGTGGTTGGGGGCCTCGGTGGCTCCTGCCTGACCCCCAGGTGCATGTGGCCTCTGGCTCTGGCACATGGGAAACACTGGACGGGGGTCCTTGCTGGCCTGGGGCAAAGCAGCCTGGGGTGGGGTCCTGCCGGGTTCTGTGGTTGGCACCAGCTGTTGGCTGATGGCACCACCACGCTTTTGTGGCTTCATTTCTGGTTTGAAAAACTGACATTCTGGATGTGGTGCCTCTGGCCAGCGTCACGTGCCACTCGCTGGGGTCGGGGGCAGGACGGTGCCAGGGAAGCCCGTGAGAACAGGCCTGCAAGGCTCCAGTGGCACAGGGCAGGAGGGCCGAGCTATGTGACCTGCGATGGAATACCGCGGTGCACAGATGAGCTACGCAGTAACGGTGGGCACACAGGGAGCGGAGCTCGACCCTGCCCACGGTCCCCAGCCTCCGTGTGTGTCTCGGATGGGTGTGTGCAGAGCAGAGGGTTGGGGTGGGGAGCAGGGCTGGACCAAGGCATGGAGGTGGGCTGGGGAGGTCTCCCGCTGACCCAGCATCTGCAGGAAGTAACCCATCTGGGTGCCGTGAGGAGGCATGTATGGGTAGCAGGGTCCACCTGACAGAGGAAAGGGGCACATGTGGCCTGTCTGCCTGGAATTGGAGCCCTGGTCCTGTCCCACTGGTGGACGGGCTTATCTGGGGTCAGAGGCCTCCCTGTCTTGGGGTACCTGTCTGGGGGGTATGTACCACATGCTGATGGCCTGTCCCCCCAGCAGAGGGTTAACCGCCATGCCTGTCCCCCTCTGCAGCCATCATTAACCCCAAACAGCCCAAGGAAACCCCCAAAAGCTTCAGCTTCGACTACTCCTACTGGTCGCACACCTCGGTAAGCCCAGGGCAGGGGTTCATGGGAGGTGGGGGGTGGGCTGCAGTCGTGTGGATGCTCTACCTGTCCCCTGACCTCTCTGAGCTGTATGTGTCTCTAAACAAGGCTGCTGCTGGGGCAGGGGTAGGAGGGACGGGTGTGAGGCCCAGGGGGGGGGGGGGGGGGGGCTACTTTCCCCCGGGTGGAAGGTCACCCTGAGTGGTGGCATGCGTTGTTAGGGTAACCCCCTGGGCCCTGCCTAAAGCAGTCCTGTTAGGAGAGCATTCCACATGGTAGCCTGGTCCCTGGGCTCCCTGGGCCTCCCGTCCCACCCTCCCAGTCCCAAGGCTGCCAGCTACGCCTTCATTTTGAGCATTATGTCTCCTGCTCCTGCCTCTAACCCTGGTAAGCCCGTTTGCTCTGCAGAAATGCCCTCTGACCAGCGCCTTCTGGCCCCTCCCCCGAGGAGTACACCATGCCGGGCAGGGTTGGGGCCCCTGTGCAAGGAGTGTGCGAGGGGTGGGGGCGCAGGGGGGCACCCAGCCTCCTATAGCCATGCGGCCTCCTGTCTTCCAGCCCGAGGACATCAACTACGCCTCCCAGAAGCAGGTGTATCGGGACATCGGTGAGGAGATGCTGCAGCATGCCTTCGAGGGCTACAATGTGTGCATCTTTGCCTACGGGCAGACCGGGGCCGGCAAGTCCTACACCATGATGGGCAAGCAGGAGAAGGACCAGCAGGGCATCATCCCGCAGGCACGCAGGGGTCAGGGAGGGCGGTGCAGGGCCTCATAAGGGCAAACCAGATGGGTCTGCTCCCACCAAGGCAGAAGGACCTGGCAGGGCGCTCTGGGAGAATAGCCACAGGAGGACAGGAACCCGGAGGGAAGGTAAACCGGGAGGGTGGAGGGCACCGCGGAGCAGCAAGGGGCAGACCTGCTCTGTAGAGGCTGAAGCCCTAGGCCCTGCCGCGGGGAGCTGTGAGGCCTGGTGGTCTGGGCAGAGAGAGATGCCTTGATGAGGGTGGCCTTCGGGTAACTAAAGGCTGAGACAGATTCCTCAGTACTGCTGGGACCTTGGCCCCGACCCCACCAGCCCCACTGGACAGGCCTCTGGATCTGCGCTGGTTAGCACTTGACCTGGCCTGGGCAGGGGAGAATGCCAGGTAGTCTGTAGCATGAGAGACCCCTGCCCACCCTGTGTAGACAAGGACGGCACACAGATTGGGAAAGAATCAGATATCATCCGAGAGGACTCCAGGACTTAAGCAGAAGATAGCTGCTCTTAGGGTGCAGGCCTTCTCAGTGCATTTGAGATGGACTATTAGGGAGGAGGAGGGGCCTGGAGAGCTCAGGCTGCCCACAGCACCTGGGGGCAGGCCTGCAGGAAGAGCCCCATTGTCCCCATCGTCTGACACTGTGTCCTCGGCCCCGCAGCTCTGTGAGGACCTGTTCTCCCGAATCAACGACACGACCAATGACAACATGTCCTACTCTGTGGAGGTAGGGCTCCGCAAGTGTCTGTGACTCCAGCACGGAGGGGGAGGTGGTCCAGGCAGGGACAGCAATGCTTTTCTGGTTTAAAGTGAGTCCCCGCCCCTGGCTGGTCCCTGAGCTTGTCACTCGTTCATGCATGTAGTAACCTCATCAGGGTACCTGTTCAGAGCAGGGGGACATGCTGGGCACGGAGAAGTGAGGGGCGGTCTCCTGCTCAGTGAGTGTTGATTAAGTAGCGCTCTGTGCCAGGTGCGAGGACAGGTGTCTCCGCACTGCATAGCCTGGTTCTGCCATGGTCACAGTACTCCCAGGGTGTTCCCACTGGATGGGCCCCAGGATGGAGGTCAGTAGGGGGAGGCCAGCTGGAGGGGATGGGCTGACAGCCCAGCTCCTGCACTCACACAGGGGCTGGGGGGTCCTTTGTGCACCTCCCCCTACCTAGCAGGTGGCCCTGTACCCCTATCTTAAGAGTCCCTGGTGACGGCCCTGTATCCCCACCTTGAGGGGGTGGTCCCTGCTGGTGGCCCTCACGCCCCCGGCTCCCTGCCTGGGGGTCCCTGAGGAAATGTCTCTGCCCTGCAGGTCAGCTACATGGAGATTTACTGTGAGCGCGTCCGTGACCTCCTGAATCCCAAGAACAAGGGCAACCTGCGTGTGAGGGAGCACCCACTGCTGGGGCCATACGTGGAGGACCTCTCCAAGCTGGCCGTCACCTCTTACAATGACATCCAGGACCTCATGGACTCAGGGAACAAGGCCAGGTGCGTGCCAGGTGGCTGGTCCGTCCTCCCCGTGCCTGTTGCTGCACGACGCTGTGGAAGGCCTGGTCCCTGGGGCACCTGTCGGTCTGTCCAAGACCCCCACCCCTGTGGAGGGGCGGGCCCAGGGGGCCTGAGGCCACGGAGGGCACATGCCAGCCTGGGAGGGGTCTCCAGATCCCCACCTCATCCCCTATGCAAGGGCTGCACCTCTTGGGGGGGGGTTGGTTTGTTCCCTGGGGGGCACTGGTATTGTCTATGGTGGCTCCCCAGGGGCCCTTCCCGTGGGCAGCTGCCCTGTCAGGCTCCGTGGTCAGGAGGGCCAATCTTGCCTTCTCCGAGGGCGAATGGCTCTCCAGACAGGGCACAGGGTAGGGGCTCTCAGGGAAGGGCTGACGGGAAGGCATTGCTGGGCACAGGCCGTCGTCTCCCTGGCTTCACTGTGCTGGGGATCTGCCCCGGCAGGCACGGCCCAGTTCCCCTCTCTGCTGCCCGGGGCCTCCAGAAGGGTGAGGGGCCTCCTGGCCATCGCGGCCCCATGAGTGTGCTGTTCTGACGAGGCCTTTCCCTGCTGGGGGCTGTCGGACGGCGATCCTGGTCCAGCGGACGCCCTGTGGTCTCCACGCCTCAGCAGCATGGGGCCCAGCTCCATGGCTCCCCACAGGCTGCCTTGGGCTCTGGTCCCTGGGGCCTGCTTCTGGTCCTCCCCAGACTGGAACAGAGATGGACACCCCCTTTCCCTCCTGGGTGGGGCTTTTCTGTGTTGTGTGAGGGTCGTCTGGGCTCTGCGGAGCCCCTGTCACAGCACCCGGCTGCTGCTGGTGGCCAGGCGGGTGGGGCCCTGCTTGTGCCCTGATAGGAGACATGGCCAGCATGTGGCTGGGCAGGACAGCCTGGGGAGCCAAGGGGAGCAGGCCCAGCTGGGTCATCAGCCACTCTTACTCCCAACCACGGGATAACAGGTAACCCTGTATGGCTTCTGCTCCCCCCAGGACTGTGGCGGCCACAAACATGAATGAAACCAGCAGCCGCTCCCATGCCGTCTTCAACATCATTTTCACCCAGAAGCGCCATGATGCAGAGACCGACATCACCACAGAGAAAGTGAGTGTGGCCTTGGCAGACGGCAGCCATCTGGGCAGGGGGTGGGGTTCAGTCCCTTCAGGCAGGATGAGGAGGCCAGGGCAACCGCCAGCCCACAGGGCATGCGCCGTGTCCCCCACCCTGGGCGCCAGGCCCTCACCACCTCCAGCCTGGCATGGCCTCTGAGAAGTTGGCTGGGCCTGCAAGGCCAGCTTATCTGGACATTGGGCCCAACATGGCATCTGCCCCCATCCGCCTCCTGCCTGGTAGTTGTGGGGATGGGGGGCCGAGAAGGGCTGGCCCCAGAGCTGCACCGCAGTGGGTGCTGGCGGCCCTCCAGGGCTGGGGGCCGTGGGTGGGGTGAGTGCCTGTCACAGGGGTGACCGTGGGGCCTGACAAAGGGGCGGGAGCGGGGGCCCCGGCATCCATAGGCACAAAGCCGAGGCTGTGCTGGCCAGCACCACCCTGCCTGCGGCCCCGGATGCCTTTCCCACATGCCTTGGCCTGCATGGTGGCTCTGGACACTTTGTCTTCCCAAGGGGCAGCCTGGCAGGCTTACAGCTTCTTCTTATCCCTTGGTGGCTCTGTCCCTGGGTGTCAGGTTTTCTGCGTGTCGTCTCCCCTGACCCATGGTCCAGGCCTCCTCCTGGGGGTGTTCCAGTCCACTCCTGACTGGCACACCCCAGGGACTGCAGGGTGTCTGGGAGAAGTTAGCCCCACTTAGGCCCCAGTCATGACAGGGTCACCTCAGCCTGGTGCCCTCCTCCCAGAGAGTCACGATGGCCCAGTGGGGCCTGGGTGGGCAGAGCTGGAACAGGGTGCACCGGGCTGGGGGCCACCTGCTGTGACACCCTCCCACCCCCTGCCACCCAGCATGGGCTCTGGGCACCAAGAGCATCTCTGGCTGTTAACATCTGGGCAAGTCCTGTCTGCATCTGCAGTGGCCATGGATTGGGAAGGCCTGGGTTTTTCTGGAACTCATGTGGCAGCATAACCCAGGCTGTGGTAGTGTCGCCCCTCTCCCCCCTGGCCCGGTCACTGGGCCAGCCAACCGTGCCCTTGTGAGGCTGCTGAGCCGCTGGGGCTCTGGAATTGGATTCAGATCCCGCCACAGACGATGAGCCCATCTGTGGAAACAGGTGACAGGACACCCTGGGGAGCTCTGTGGGGAATTCCATGCCAACATGCGAAGAGCGCCCCATGTGTTGAGCACAGCAGCGGCAGTGGGCATTTTAGGGGCCAGGCACACAGCCTCTCAGGGATATGGGCTTTGACCTCAGGCAGAGCCTCAGACGAGTTGTGAAGGGAGGGAAAGTGCAGGGTCAGAGACCGTCAGGCCCCGGGGAAGGGCTTGGCCATGTCCCCACAGTGGCCTTGTGGCCTCTCCTGCATCTGACACAGTTGCCGTTTCAGGTGAGCAAGATCAGCCTGGTGGACCTGGCTGGAAGTGAGCGAGCCGACTCCACAGGAGCCAAGGGCACGCGTCTCAAGGTAGGGGCCAGACTGGCGTGTCTGTGACCCTGCGCCTTGCTCACCTGGTGGGCCGAGTCTTTGAGGCTGGCTTGCTCCAGGGTGGGCTGGGCAGGAGGGCTTGTCTTGGGGCTGGAGGGGGTTGGGGCCACTCCGATGCAGGGCAAGCCCAGAGAGGGAGAGCAGGGGGTGCGGGAGGAGGCAAAAGGAGGCCAGGAGTCAGAGGGCTGTGCCTGGCACACTGGCTAGGGACCAAAAAGGACGGAGACCCCAGCAGGAAAGCTGTGCCTTTTGCGGGCCCTCACGGTGACCTGGGCACTGGTGTGTGGCTTTTGCTCCAGAACACAGGCTGCGAGGCAGACGGTCTCTGGTCAAAGCAGTCTTCAGTGTTGGGAAGGAGAGCCTTCATGTTCCAGCCTCCCTTTGGTGCCGCATTACCCAGCGGGTGGGAAGGGGCTCTGGAAATTATACCAGCTGGGCCCCAGGGCTCATGTGAGATGTTACGAGGACCCCCAGGGAGCCTGGAAGAAGCTGGACAAGTGTACTCCCCTGGCCAGGGTGGGCATCTGCCTGGCTTCTTATCAGAGCCCCCCGTTCTCCAAGGAGCCCCAGATGAACAGTCAGGCTTGGCGGCCTTAGCCCCTTGTCTCATGGCGTGAGGCCCAAGGGGATCACTCTGGAGCAAGAGGGTCCTGAGGCTTCCTGATGTCCTGACCATCTTCTCCCCATGCAGGAGGGAGCCAACATCAATAAGTCCTTGACCACACTGGGGAAGGTCATCTCTGCTCTGGCTGAAATGGTGAGCTAGCTTTGGGTTTCTAGAACTAGACCGATGGGATGGATTGTGGCTCCCTGTCCTTCCTTCTGGAAGGATGCTGGGAGCTTGTCATACCTGTGCCAAGTGCTATCTTTATCAGGGTGCCTGGGGTTCAAGGGAAATCTTTAAGATGTGAAGGGTGTGTGTCCCTAGGCTATAGATGGTGTCACAATTTCCCCACCAGTATTGGCCATTCACCAAGACACCCAGGCTTTTGTCCAGAGAAGGACAATTCTTACAAGGCCCTAACCTTCTTTTTAAATAGTTTGGGGTGAGGGAAGAGCTGCTGGGTGACAGCAGCCTGAGAGGTCGCTCTGTTGTTTGGCGTGTCAGGACCAGGGTGGCCAGCGATGGCCAGGTGGTGAGTGAAGGGCCTTTTGTGGGCCCTCACGGTGACTTGGCTCACCTGGCAGTTTCCTTTGTTCTCTGGAGCCCACTCGTCCTCTCCTCCCTACACACCCTGGGTCCCCAGCCTCACTCCAGGTCCTCAGATTCTATCTTTTCTTTTCTAGGACTCTGGGCCCAATAAGGTAAGCTGCTTTCTTCAGTTCTAGGGGGAAGAGTCTTCAGCCATTGCATTGGGGGCTAGAAGCAAGGAGTGCCTTTAGCCCTAGTTGTTCTGTGAAGGTCTCGACAGTAAAAGTACCTTTTGTTTGTGCACCTAGCAGACAAACACAGTGAGCCCAACTCTGAGTGGAGCCTTGTGTTAGAACAACACAGCCCTGCAGGGGCCACAGCATGATGGGGGACATAGATGATAGACATAGAAACAGAATTACGAATTGGTATAAATCTCACAAAGGAAAAAAATGGGCTGTGAGCATGACCCATACACAAGGTAGCCTTTAGTTAATATGGCCACATAAGCTTTATAGGACAGGTAGCTTTAGGGCTGAGACCTGAGGAGTGGGGAGGAGCCACCCCGGTAGAGGGGTACTCACCTGTGCCACATAGTTGGAAAGCCCAGTGTGGGGTGCTGAAATGGGAAAATGTTGATTTATGTGAGGAATTGCATGGGAAGAAATGTGAGGAACCATGTGGGGAAGCATGAGGAATTACGTAAGAAAATGAGATGAAGAGTGTGATCAACTATGTGGGGAACTATATGAGGAAATGTGTTAGGAACTGTGAGGAACTAAGCAAGGACCTGAGAGGATCTAACTGTAGGAACAGTGTGAGTATTTGTGAGGAACTATGTGAATGATTTTGTGAGAAACTATATGGGAAATGTGTGTGGAATTGTGAACAGTGTGAGGAAATATGAAATATTGTGTAAGAAACTGAAAACTGAGGAACTGTGAGAGGAAGTATCTGAAATAGTGTGGGACAAGTGTAGGAATTGTATGAAGAATTGTAAGGAACTGCATGGGCAACTGTGAAATACTGTGCATAGGACTGTGTAAGGGATGTGAGGAAGTGTGAGAAATGGGTAAAATGCTCATGGAACTGTAAAGGACTGTATTGTGGACCACAGAAAACTGAAATTGCATATGGCACTCTGAAGAATTGTAACTGTGACAAAATGCATATGAAAGTGTGTGAAGAATTATGAGTAAATATGTGGACTGTCTGAGGAACTGTGGAGAATGGTATGGGGAGCTAAATGGGTAACTGTATGAGGAAACCAAGGAACTATGTGGGAACTGTGAGGAACCATGTGAAGACTATGTGAGGAACTCTGAGGGAATGTGAGAGGAAGTGTATGAGATGATGTGGGAATTGTGTGTGGGAACTGTGAGGAACTGTGGAACCGTTTGGGGAACTAGGCAGGAAATGTGAAGAATTGTGAGGAACTGTTGGCGGTATAGGGAATAGTCGGAATGGTGTGGGAAAATATGTGGGAATTGTGTATGTGGGGAACCTTGAGGAACTGTGTGTGGACCTGTGAGCAACAGTGAGTGACTATGTGAGGAGCTGTGTGGGGAACTGTTTAGGGCAAGTGTGAGGTACTAGTAGGGGGAACCGTGCAAGAGGTCTGGCATTGTATCGAGTATTGTGAGGAACTGTGTGAAATGTGTGAGGAACCACTGAATGGAACTGAAATGGGAGGGGAAGTATGTGAAACGGTGCGGGGAACTGTGCAGTGAACCTGGAGGAGTTCTCTGTGGGACTGTATGAAAAACTGGTGACTTATGAGAGGAATTGTGAAGGACTATGTGAGGAAGTGTTTAGAGAGAACTGTGTGGAATTTTATGAGGAATTCAGTGAGGAACCTGTGGGGACTGTGAGGAACTATGAGATAAACTGAGTGACAAACTGAGGGACTAGGAGGAACTATGAAGAAATGTGTCAAGAACTGTGAGAAAACGAGAGGCACTCTTTGAGAACTTATAAAGAAACTGTGGAAACAGTATGAGGCAACTTTCTGTGGAAGTGTGTGAGGAAGTGTGTAGGGAACTGTGTAAGATTGTGTGGAACTGTGAGAGGAAGTGTGTGATACTGTGTGAGGGAACTGTGGTGAACTGTATGTGGCTGTGAGGAACTGGGTGGGAAACTATGAAGAAACTATGTGGGGGAACTGTCAGGAATAGTTTGAGGAAATACATGAGGAACTGCATGATTCTGAGGATTTCCATGAAGAATTGTAAGGAACTCTGGGAGGAACTATGTGAGGAATTGTGAGAGGAACTCTGTGTAAAGAATTGTGAGGCACTTTGCAGAACTGTAACAAGTGTGTGAAACTGTGTGGGTGGACTGTGTGGGAATTGTGTGACTGACTTTTGAGGAAATTTTTGGAGAACTGTGACAAACTCTGGACTGATGGGGGGAACTTTGTGGGGAAGTATGAGGAACTGGGCAGAACTGTGTGGGGAACTATGTGGAGAATTGTGAGGAAACATATGTGAACCCTGTGAGAAACTGTGGAACTGAGAGAGGAAGTATGTGAAATAGTGTGGGGAAGTATGGGGGTTGTGAGGGAACTATATGGAAAACTATGTGAGGGACAGTGCGCCGTCCCTCACACAGTCTCAGTTACTTACAGAGTTCCCCACACCATTTTTTTCACACGCAGTTTTTCACACTGTTCCTGGCACGGTTATACACACACATTTCCTACATAGTCAGTGGGAAAAGGAATGTGAGGAACTGTGAGAAACTTTCTGGGGAAAGGCATGCAGAACTGTGTAATGGACCATATCAGGGATTTGTATGGAAAAGTGTAAGAAACTTTGAGGGAATCTATGTGAAAGTATGTGGAAAATTGTGTAGGATCTGTATGAAAAGTGTGTGTGTGGAACTGTATGTGGCACTGTGTGGACTGTTGGTAATTGTGAAGAACGGTATGAACTATGAGAAAGTGTGTGGAACTGGGTGAGAAACTGTGAAGAATAGTGAGGAACTCTATGTGGACTTTGTGGAACTGTGAAAGGAAAAAATTGTGTGGGAGAGCTGAGTGAAGAACTATGAAAGGATCTGAGATGAAAACCATGTAAGGCACCAGGTGACTCCTGTGGAGAACTGTGAGGAATTGTGAGGAACTGTAAGGAAATAGATGGAGACTGTATGAAGATTGTGAGGAACTCTTGTGTGCACTGTGTAAGGAAACACGTGGAATGGTGTGGGGGAACTAAATGAGTAGCTATGTGAGGAAACTGAGGAACTGTGAAGAATTGTGTGAAGAACTGTTTGAGGAACTGTGTGGAAAGTATGCATGGAACTGTGTTAGGGGTGGTGTGAAGGATTATGTCAGGAACTAAGAGGAATTATGTGAGGATCTGAGAGGAACTATATGAGGAACCGTGTAAGGAACTGTGAGAAGAGCTGTTTGAGAAACTATGTGGAACTGTATATAGAGTTCTGCAGTTCTGTGTATGGAATTGGTAGAATTGTGAGGAAATGTGTAAGGAATTGTGTAATGTCTGTGTGAGGAAATGTGGGGGAAGTGTGAGAAACTAGATGAGGAACTGTTGAGAACTCTATGAATTATGAGAAACTATATGGAACTGTGAGAGGAAGAATGCAAAATGGTGTGAGGACAGTGTGAAAGTGCTGAAGACGTTTTCAGGAATTATGAGGGATTGTGGGATTATGGGTGGAAGTGTCAGGAGCTGCCTCGGTCCGTGTAGAGAACTCTTTAAAAAACAGAATTACGTTAGGTACTGTGGGGGGATCTATGTTAAGAGCTGTGAGAAGCCCTTTGGGGAAATGTGTGAGGAACTGTGAAAGACTATGTCAGGGACTGTAAGGAATAGTGTGGAACTATGCGAGGAACTCAGCGATCTTTGTGAGGATCTAGGTGGAACTATGCAAAGAATGATATAATGAACCGAGAGAGAGGAACTGTGCCATGAACTGTGGGAGGGATTGTGTGACAAATGGTGCAGAATTGTGTGAGGGACCTGGAACTGTGCAGGGTGCTGTGGGGAACCGTGTGAGGGAGGAAGGGACTGTGAGAGAATATGTGAGGCACTGTGGGAACTGTGTGAAGTGCTGTGGGAGGGGTTGCAGTAGAAATTTCTTCAGGATTGAGTGTGAAAGGTTTTGAGGTTCAGGGCCTGGAGCAGGGAGCATGGAGGCATGCAGATGATGAGGCCAGAGAAGGGCAGGGGCCTGATCCATTGTCAGGAACTAGCTGACTGTGGTTGGATGGGGAGCAGCACAGGAGTTTCCAGCACCGCTCACAGTCTGATCTAATCTGGCGCGTGCTGCTCAGGCCGTTGCCTGGAGAATGATTGGGGAGCAGGGTGGCCTGGTGTGGCAGTCAGGAGAATGGAAGTCAGTGTCGCAAAAATCCGGGTGTGAGGTGATGGAGGCTGGGAAGGCAGAGAAGGGAGAGCAGCGGCTAGTTCTGGGAGGGGCAGGAGCATGACTGAACAACTGCTGATGGTGGATGGACCAAGCGGCGGAAATGAAGGTGACTCCTGGTCATCGAGGAAGGGACTGTGTGATTGTGGGGCATTTTACTATGGAAACAAGGACTATGACAGATGTGGCAGAGGATTGACCCTAGGTAATGAAGTAATCCAAAGGCCATGTAGAAGTACAGTTTTCACCCACCAAGTCTCAACGGAGAGAAAAAGGCCGTCAGTCCTAAGGAGCTGAGAGGAGAGGGACACTCAAGCCCCACCGACAGTGAAGCCGGCGCAGCATTTCCGGAAGCCATCCTGACCTCGTGTCTCAGGAGCTTTTGCAAGTTATGTTCTCTGAGAGCCAGGGGAGCGCCCGTCAGAAATCGTCTTAAGGAACAATGACAGAAGAGCTTCTTCCCAGAGAAATGGCTCAGCTCTCATGGAATTGCCTATGTGCATCGTGGGGAGTCTGGGGGGCAGGCGCCATGTCTGCTGGCCCCTGTGGGTGCTCAACAAATAATTTTAAGCAACTGTCTACAAGAACTAGGCAATACTGGAAACTAACTGAGTATCCATGATCAGTGGACTCCTTTGGTCAGTCCATAAGTCGTGTCTGTAAGGAGCAATGGTTCCTAGCAGCCAGCGGAGGCTGCTTCATCCTGAGGGGAAGCGGGTTCTAACGAAGGGGTTTGTGCCTGGACTGCAGGAGAGGGAAGGTGAATTCCATGTGCAGAGAGAGAGGTGAGGTGGGGCCTGTTCTTTTTAGTCAGCAGAACTGACAGTGCTGCTTGAGGAGGGGGCGATGGGCTTAGGTCCATTCTTCTGACAGAGTGGAGGGAAGGCAGTGGCTCTATCCGGCTGTGTGGCCCAGATGCACGACAGGATGGGCTAGGGAGAACCTGAGGGGATGGGACAGCAAGTCTGGTTCTGGCCCTGAGTGTGGGCGCCTGGGGGTAGCAGCATAGGGGGCAGGTGGGGAGAGGCCTTGAGGACTAGCCTAGACCTGCCCTCCACAGCAGCCTTTGGCTTTGAGGACCCACCCCACAGACCTTGGGATTTGCCCCCTCCACCTCCCCTCCCCTCCAGCAGGCTCAGGGTTGACCTGGAATGTTCTTCCCCCATAGAACAAGAAAAAGAAGAAGACAGATTTCATTCCATACAGAGATTCTGTGCTGACCTGGCTCCTCCGAGAAAATCTGGGTGAGGACTCTTCGGGTTCACCTGTCCCTAGGGTTCTAACTTCCACCCTGAGCCATTGTCCTGCCTTCCCTCCCAAGAAGGGGGCGTCCGACCAGCAGAAGGCCTCTCACTCTTTCTGGGCCTAGGCTGAGGCAAACCTGGGGGATCCTTCTGGAGGGCCTGGGCTGGTAGCCAGCAAAGGGCTAAGGAGAGCAAGTGTGGGGAAGCAGGATGGCCCAGAGGGCCACAGAACACACACACCTATGTTGGGGCTCCTGCTTCAAACCTGTGACACCCAGACCAAGTACTACTCCTTGCTGGGACTCCATGATTCTGGGGAGCCCTGCTTGCTTGCTGGGTTTTTGGTTGGTGGCATCTGTCACCCTGTCTCCCTGAGTTCTGAGCCCCTAAAACACAGATAGGGAGATGGAGCCTGAAGGATCCCAATACTGATCCCTTTCCTCCCAAAAATAACCTCAGGGGTCCTCCCTGGCTATGTTCACAGCTTGGGAGGTTGATGCCCAGGAAGGTAAACTGAGTCTTGAGCTGACCTGGTGAGCGTAAGGCAGACCAGGCAGCCTTCCTTAGCTTCATGGCGACAGTATAGGAGCCCCAGCTGGCCGAACCGGCACCCCAGAACCAGCCAGGCTGATCTCTGCTCAGGCTAGTGGCGGGTGCCATGTCAGGCCTCCTGGAGGCTCCCGGGGAGAACGGGGCCCCCCTGAGGGTAGATGGGAGTGTCTTAGTAATGTGATCCTTCACTGGGGACGTGGACCAGATGAACGCTTCTGCCAAGGGCCACACCCAGGCCCAGCTCCAGGGTAGGGTAGGGGGAACCTCTTGTGCAGTCCAGTCTGGCACCCGGTGCGGCATCGCACCCCAAGCCCTTCACACTGTCACCTCGCAGTTCGTTTGGGGGCCATACCCTGGGAACATGGCTCCCAGGACACATGTCCCTGAGGGGTGCCCGGGCTGCTGACCTGCCTGTAACCCCTGCCCAGGGCTCCCCACATTCTGAGCCTTCGAGTGATCTGTCAGCCTTAGAGCTGAAACCAAAACATCCACTTCCTCACGCAGTGCACTACTAGACACTAGGCTCTGCGCCACCCTGGGCCAGGACTCGGACATGAAATATTAAAAAAATATTCCGAATGAGAAAGATAAAAATGAAAGAAATCGTTGCATCTTGAGTTCAAGTGAATGTAAATTTTTTAAAAAATTATCCTGACGTTGCAGGAAATGTCGTAAAGTCGGCCCCAGCCCCCCCTCGTTATGGGGAGGGGGCCTGGCTGTTGTAAAGTAGCCACAAATGTGAGAAAAGCACTCTCTAGGAGAAAAATGACTGGGCTGCCCTCTGCAGTGATACAGGCCAGATCCCCTGTTCATACAGTAGACCATGGCTTGGTTTACCCGTCTGGGCCTTGGCTTCCCCAGCTGTAAAGGTAGGCACGGATGGGGGAGAGAGGACCCCCCCACGACCTGGCCTTCTTTCCACAGGTGGGAACTCGAGGACGGCGATGGTCGCAGCCCTGAGCCCCGCAGACATCAACTACGACGAGACCCTGAGCACGCTGAGGTGTGTTCTGGAGTGAGTGGGCCCTGGACCCGGCCTGGCTCTGGGAGGGCATGGATCCCTCTCTCCCTGAGTCAAGGGCACCACTTCAGGGGGTCACCTCATCTGGGGTTCCTTGAGGCTCCAGTGGCTGCTGGGGGCACCTGGGTCTTCATGGGCTCATTCCCTTCCCACCACCCGTGGGTCCGAGTGGCCCAGGATCTCTATGGTACCAAACCAGGTCTTTAAGGAGCAAAAGCGCACGGGTGTGGTCCAAGGGTCCCTCCGGCAGCAGGGCAGGCAACTTGGGCGCTGGCCCTGAAGGAAGCTGCTCGGCCGACTGGGTCACATGCCACCAACTGTAAAAGGTTGAAGGGGTGTGGGTCCCTATGTAGGTACTTGCACACATCGGTGACATTTAGGAGTGCACAGGCAAAACATGCACACACATGGGCGTCGTCACCTTCCCCTAGCTGTCAGACTTGCCCCCTCTGCCCTGGGGAGAACAGGTCCAGGTGCAAAGGCTCCACCTCACAGAGAGGTACCCCCCCATCCCTGCTCCTCCTGGTGACTCAGTCCCCCCAAATGTGGGGGCAGGGCTAGGTGGCCCCCCCATAGGGCTCTGGCCAATGGCTCCACTGGTTCCAGGTGGGGTGACCTGCTCTGTGTCCGGCCCCTGGGCCCTAGCTGCTGAGGTCTTCCCCACTGCGGCTCTGCCCTGGGCAGGGCTCTGGGCCCCCTTGAGCCTGCCGGCCGCGGGCACAGCCCACAGCTCCCTTGGCTGTCCAGGTATGCCGACCGGGCCAAACAGATCCGCTGTAATGCCGTCATCAACGAGGACCCGAACAACAAGCTGATCCGTGAGCTAAAGGATGAGGTGACGCGGCTGCGGGACCTGCTGTACGCCCAGGGTCTCGGGGACATCACCGACAGTGAGTGTCTGGGCCGCCTGTCCTGGGCAGGGCAGGCGGGCCGGGGTGGCCTCCCTCCTCGGGACAGCCACCCATTGGCTGGCTGGGGCCAGTCCGGCTGCCCTCATGGCACTGACCTGAATCCCAGCCCAGCTCTGAGTCCCTGGGCAAGCCACCTCGGGGGCAGGCTGCGGTTTTGGCCTCGGCTGGGGTGGACAGCATGGTTTGGGTCTGTTGCCAGCCCAAGCAGGCCGCAGACGGTTTCTCTGGAAGCCACATTGGCATGCCAGGGGTGCTGGGGAGGCCATGGTCCCCGGGTGTCCTCCGAAGACCCCTGCCACCCAGCCTGGTACCCGGCCTGCGATGGGCGGGCCTCAGGCCCTCTGGAGACAAACCTGTTCTTCTGTTTCTCTGTCTCTCCTCCCTCCCCTATGCCTCCCCTCCCCGTAGCCAACACTGTGCCCGGAGGACCCAAATGTGTGTATCCCCCTTGCTGCTCCCTGCTTCTCTGCTTCTGTCCCTGCTCCGCGGGGTGTAGGGCAGCACGGCGGGGAGGCAGCTGCCCAGCCCTCCTCTGCCATCCCCCTTTCAGGGGCTGGGCAATAGGTGTCTTTTTAGATATGGGCACCCTGCCTGGTGCACCTAGGCTCCGGGTTCAGCCCCTGTCTGTACGGGAAACTGAGGCCACAGGGAGGCCTAAGTGGCTGAGCCCAGCCTGTCCTCCCAGAGGCCTGGGAAGCTCAGCCTGGTAGCTAGCACCTGGGGGTGGGGAGCCCTGGGGGGCCTCAGGAGGCCAGGTCTGCCCCCTGGCTCCCAGGTCCAGCCTCCCTCGGGCCCCCCACACCCCAAAGCCCTTTCCCCTGGAAGTGCCGAATGAGAATGCTGCCAGGGCCTCTCAGCCTGTGTCCCTCTGGCCTTGGGTCCGGTTCCCGCAGCATGGGCCTGTGGTTTGGGGTCTCCCTGACCCAGGGGCACAGGACATCATTTTCCCTAGCGCCCCGTGCTGTCCTATGTTTGCTGCTGCTCTGCTGCGTGCCTGCTTCTGTTGGGGGGTTGTCCTAACCCCAAGTCCCAGGTCTTGGGGGGGCATGGAACCCTGGGGCAGCCAGAGCAGGCTCTCCAGGGTGGAGGAGCAGGGGCCCTTTCGGGGTCCCACAGTGCACCTCTTCTCCAAAGTGTCCTTGGGGCCAATCCCTATGCTCAGTGGGGCCAGACAGTATAGCATGGTCCCCGAAGCTCAGGGCCACATGGCGGGCCAGGCAGGTGATGGGTATGGGGGGGCGTCCATGGCAGAAAGGATGAGGCCAAGTGTCAGGGCTCTGGGTACAGGAGGGTCACAGGGCAGTGACAGCCAAGGCAAGGAGACCCGGTTGGGGTGCAGAGACTGCAGGAAGGCTGCCAGTCTGGGCAGAGTGGGGAGGTAGAGAGGAGCTCGAGGGGGTGCCCTGCTGCTGCCAGGATGCTGGGAGGGCTCTGGGGGCTGGGTCCCCCGGCGGGGAGGCGACGGCAGCCCCGCATGTGCTTGTCCAGCGCTGGGCCCCCGGCTGCACCTGCTGCTGCTTTCTGTTTCCTGCCTCTCTTCACCCACCTCTGGCTTTTTCCCAACTTGGTCTTTCTTTTCTCTCCCTCCCGTCTGTCTGCCCACCCTCCCCTCCCCTTCCTCCCGTAGACATGTCCGACCTTGAGAACAATAACCATAACCGTGGCGGGGCGGAGTTGAGTCCAGCCCCTGACAATCTCTCCACAGTGACCAACGCCCTGGTGGGCATGAGCCCCTCGTCCTCGCTCTCGGCCCTGTCCAGCCGTGCTGCCTCCGTGTCCAGCCTGCACGAGCGCATCTTGTTTGCCCCGGGCAGTGAGGAGGCCATCGAGAGGCTGAAGGTGAGGGCTTGGCCAGCGGGGGTGGGGAGGGGGCAATGTCCCTTCCTTAGGGGCCTGGGATCCTGGAAGGGATGTGCTGACGGCGTGGGGTCGGCTTGCCTGGAGGCACAGTGGGCGTTGCAGACAGGAGCAGAGGGTGGGTCTGCCTTCCAGCACCAAGAGGCTGCATGTGCTGAGAAGGGCAGATGGGGTCCCAGGGACTTCCACGCTCCCTCCCCGTGCTCTGTGTTCATGCCTGTGGCCCTGCGGGGAGCCGGCTGGCTTTTAGTCGAGGGGCTTGTCATTCCTGTAGCAAATGACTGTGGGGTGCTGGGCCGTACGGAGCTGGGGGTGACTTAGCAGGCAGACACACAGAGGCTGGGGGAAGTTCCGGGTGTGTGGGAGACCCTGGGGCGCAGGACCCATGGGGGTGTGGGACTGGGAAGGAAACCAGGAGCTGGGGCTGATGTTGGAAGTGCATGTCGTCTGCGTCCCGGCAGTGGCCAAGGGACATCTGTGCCTCAGAACCAGTCTAAGTGTCCCATGTGTCTCTCAGTGTCCCACACGTCTATCAGTGTCCTGTGTGTCTCTCTGTGTCCTCACATGTCTCTCAGTGTCCTGTGTGTCTCTCCGTGGCCCCACGGGTGTCTCAGTGTCCTACACATCTGTCAGTGTCCTTACATATATATGTGTTTCTTTTTCTCCAGGTTTATTTTGCCTTTTTTCTTTACTGTCTGGCTGTGTCCACAGAAGAGACTTGTGTCTGTGGACATGTTAACCCTTCAGCCCTTGACCTTTCAGGCATTGTACTGGCTAGACAGACCTGGGAATTGGGGCCCCTGCAGAACTTTGCCTGGCAGCCGGGCCTCTGTCTGCTCCCACCCCAGACCCCCAGCCTCACTCTGCTCTGTCCCGCTGCCCAGGAGACGGAGAAGATCATTGCTGAGCTCAATGAGACATGGGAGGAGAAGCTGCGGCGGACGGAAGCCATCCGGATGGAGAGGTGGGCAGTGGGGAAACTGAGGACTCCAGCACCCCAGCCCTGGGCTCCTGCTCCTGGGGGTAGCCGTGTCCCAGTGGGGGACAGGCTCGTCTCCTCTCACCAGAGACTCCCCCTGACACCCCCATCGCTGATGGCCCCATTGACCTGATCCCCGGTCAGGTGACAGTTTTCTCCAGACGATCATGGACCAATGGGGGCCCCTGGGCTGAAGGGCCAGAGCCTCACCAGCTCCTGCTCAGCCAATGGGTCAGTTGGGAGTGAGGCTCCTGCAGCCTCGAGGCTCAGGCTGACCCAGACACTGTCCCTCCAGGGAAGCCCTGCTGGCCGAGATGGGCGTGGCCATGAGGGAGGATGGCGGCACCCTGGGGGTGTTCTCTCCCAAAAAGGTAGGTGCTGGTTCTAGTTCTGGGGTGCGGCCCTGACTCGGACTGGCCAGGGCTGGGACCCACCCCCGCTCAGCCCAGGAGTGTGCCGCTGGTAGGACAGGGGGCGCAGACCTGCCAGAGCCTGTGCTGGCCAGGACAGTGGGCGGCACTGCCCTCCTGGAGCCCAGCAAGAGTGGGGTCTGGCTGTCCCTGTGGGGACTCTTCCTCTCCCATCCCAGCTCACTCTGCAGACCTGGCCCTGTCAGTGGGGCCTCACGTGGAGCTGAGCCCCAATCCCTTTGGCAGTTCAGATGGCTGTAGCATGAGCAGTTGGGGAGAAGTCTCTCTGATAATTCTAGGACCCAGGACCTCCATTTCCCCAAAGAGTGACAGATCCTTAGAGCTCTTAGGAGCCAAGTTTCAAGCTGGGAAGCCTCCAAGGAGGTGGTGACAGCCTGCTCTGACCACAGCGTGGCTCTCGGGCCCTGCTTGCCCTAGAGCAGCTTTGTTGTGGCTGGCTTTCCCCCCAGGCGTTGTTTGGGACAGAGGGCTTCTGTGAAGCCAGAAGCATGTGGAGTGCCCTCTGTGCTGCTGGAGACACCATGGGGAGGGAAGTGTGCGTGCTGGGTGATACATTCATCAGCCCAGTGGCCATTCCTTGGGCACAGGGCTGGGCCCCTCAGGCTGCTTCTGCCCCGTGAGCTCCAGGCTATGGAGCTAAGGCCTGGGGACAGGAGGGGGTTGTGTGGGCAGGCTCTGCACTTGGGGCAGGCTTGGGGGGCAGGTGTTAGGCTGCTTCATAGCCCTTTGGGGTCTGCCTGTAGTTTTCACTTGGGATGGACTGTTCCTGGGCTCTCAGCCCCTGTCCCTTCCTGGAGGGCGTACCCCAGGGCTGGTGTATAGAGCTATGGGGGCAGGTGGCCTTGGGACACCTGCACCCTGGAGGCTTGTGGTTGGTGGCAGAGGCAATAGTATTCCCTCCTGATGGCCTTGGTCTGGGCACTGCCCTGGGGGCATCTGAGGATACCTCTTCCTGAGAGGGCATTCCTGGGACTCTGGCGAGCATGGCTCTCCTTGCTTAGGAGAAGGGATGGCTGGGATGGTTGTCCCCAGTGTCTGATAACATGGGGACGGTCACAGTCCTACAGACTGGTGGTGGGGCACTGGGGGACTTGGAGCTTGGTGTGGAGGCTGCTTGTTTTAAGATGCCCAGTGGGAAGCCAAGAAAGCTGTCCCAGCTTCCACTGGGTTGCAGGACCCCAGCCTGGGACACGGTGTGGGGTGGCATTCCTGAGTTCAGGAAGTGTATCTAGGGCCCCAGTGGGCGAAGCCTGAGGGGTTGCCCAGGAAAGGGCAGGTGACTGAGGGCAGTGCACAGACAGGTTGGTCATCTTGGGTATGCCCATGGATGGGAGGGGGCCTGAGCTGGGGGACTGGCGGATGGGAGGGGGCCGAGCTGGGGGGCCTGAAGGGACTTCTTTCATAGCCTCTGCTCCTCAGCTTGCAGGTCAGATCCCCAGCAGCACACTAATCCTGGACTCACAGATCCACTGGGGCTCTCAGCTCCTGGGTGCTTCAGTTTGAATGGAGTCCCATAGCTCCCTTTTAGGGTGGAGGAACGGATCCAGAGCCTGGTGCCTTGGTCCCTATGGGACCCAGCATGCACCCTACAGACCCAAGGACCCCCCCCACAGCCCCCAGCACCTCCCTGGGCTCCCAGCTCCCCCTAAGTGCCTCCCATATAGGTTCCGAGCTCCCTGGGTCCCTCCTCAGGGAAGCCAGGCTGGGAGGACACTGTATCCCCATGAGGCAACTTAGGGCTGGTGGTAGTCTGGCCCCCGAGGAGAGAGAGGTCAGGTGGGTGGTCAGTGCTGGGCCCCTGTGCCTCCCCAGGAGAGGTGACCAGGCTCCTCTCTCCCCAGACACCACATCTGGTCAACCTGAACGAGGACCCACTGATGTCTGAGTGCCTCCTGTACTACATCAAGGACGGGATCACCAGGTGGGGGTCACGGGGGTCAGGCTTCCCCCACAGGGGGGCTGCCGAGCCTGGTGTCTTCTGGAATGCTATTGTCTGCCCACACTTGTTGCTGGACACAAGGCTGAGGCCACTCTGTGCCACGGGGCTCTCCAGGCTGGGCTGTGTCTGGGGCGTCCCTGCAGCCCTGCTCACATGCACCCTGGGTGCTTCCCGACTGGAGCCCAGCCAGGCTCTCCTATAGGGGAGCAGGGGTGGGCCCGGGGGCGGTGGCCTGGATGCACTGGGTCTGGCCAGTGCTGACTGAACCCCCTCCTCTGCAGAGTGGGCCGTGAGGATGCAGAGAGACGGCAGGACATTGTCCTAAGTGGGCATTTCATCAAGGAGGAGCACTGCGTCTTCCGGAGCGACTCCCGAGGGGGCAGTGAAGGTATCTCGGCCTGGGGATGCGGCTCCAGGGAACGGGGGCTCTGAGTGCTGGGCTGCAGACCCAGGAGCCCACTCCCTGCGCCCGGAGTGGGCTGGAGGTCTCCCCGGGCAGGAGGATAGTAAGCTGTGAGAATGAGCGTAGATCTAGTGCGGAAAGCTACTTCTAGGCCCCACTTTCCTGTTGGGCTTGGAGCTGCCGTCTGTCCACTACCCGGCCGGCCTGCCCACCTCTGTACCCACTGCCTGTCTTGGACGTAGCCCTCTTGGGGAGGTCCCCGCTGTGTCCCTGTGCCATCACAGGCCCACGCTCCCCCAGCACCAGGTATGCTCCCTGGCAAGCGTATGGCCTGCAGCCCACTGTGACCAGGACACTTCAGGGTCACTGCCTTAAACAGTGTTGGGGATGTTGGCTCTCCCAGGATGCTGTCCCCAAAGCCTGCCGTCCTCTGGGTGGGTGGACCCTAAGCTCCAGGGGGCTCTGGGACCCCTGGGGACAGGCCAGCCCCTGTTTCCCATCCGTGCCCACCTGGAGACCCTGATGGCCCCCTGGTTCTCTGACTTGGGCACGCGTGCCCCCTTCATCGGGCATCTCCTTCCTCGTCTGTGTGGGAGGTGCGGCCCTTCTGTGGGGCCCAAACGAGGTATTGTCTGCCAGCTGTGGGGCTTTGCAGCTAGCGGGGAGGGGACAGGCCTGATGGGGGCCGCACCTGGGTGGCTGGGTGAGTTGAGCCGCGCTTGTGGACAGAGAGGGCACAACCACCTGGAATGGCAGTCCCTCACAGTCCTCCTCTTAGCTCTCCCTTGTCTGTCCTATAGCCGTGGTAACCCTGGAGCCCTGCGAGGGTGCAGACACTTACGTCAATGGCAAGAAAGTCACGGAGCCCAGTATCCTGCGGTCAGGTATGGCTATGCTGCTGGCCTAGTGAACACATCTGTTCTGGGGGCCCCAGGCACACACAGACTGGCCCCTATCATGCTTTAGCAGCTGGGGAGGCAGGTGGGCAGGGAAGGACACTTGAGCCCATGCTGCAGGAGGGGCCTGAGCACAACCCCCGGGGGTGGAGGAGTGTCCATGGACAGGGTAGCAGCCCCTGTCGTCTGTTGGAAAAGTGCCAGGACTGTTTAGCAGACATCACTGGCTGCTATATGGGGAGACACAGAGGGCGTGGATTTGGGGAGACAGCGAGTTCCTGGGCCACAGGGCAGGTGGCTGGCAGGTCCAGAGTGGGGACCTGGGGTGGCTCCTGGCAGCTCCCCTGGGGTGGGCTAGCCAGAGGGAGCACATATGCCCCGTTATCCCCTCCTCCTCCCTGCCCCCATCCCTGGAAGCCACCACCAGGGCACAGCCCCCTGCCCCATTGCCGGCCTGGCTTCTGTCCTCCAGGAAACCGCATCATCATGGGAAAAAGCCATGTGTTCCGGTTCAACCACCCTGAGCAGGCGAGGCAAGAACGGGAGCGCACGCCCTGTGCAGAGACGCCCGCGGAGCCTGTGGACTGGGCCTTCGCGCAGCGAGAGCTGCTGGAGAAGCAGGGCATTGACATGAAGCAGGAGATGGAGCAGAGGTGAGGCCCAGGCCAGGGTCCCTGCGCCATCCTGCCACTCATCTCCCTGTGCACGCTCACCCCAGCCTGCTCTTGCAGACTCCAGGAGCTGGAGGACCAGTACCGCCGGGAGCGGGAGGAGGCCACATACCTGCTAGAGCAACAGAGGCTGGTGAGGGCGGCCACTGGGCCCTGGGCCAGGGGCAGGGTGGGAGGCTGGGGTCCGCGCTCAGCTAGCCGTCATTGTGGTGCAGGCCCTGGGGCCCACAGAGGGAGGCCCAGGTGGGAGGGCGGGGACGGGGTTCGGTCCCCGTGTGGGTCCACAGGGCTTATCCCGTGGCCAGGACTACGAGAGCAAGCTGGAGGCCCTGCAGAGGCAGATGGACTCCAGGTACTACCCCGAGGTGAACGAGGAGGAGGAGGAGCCCGAGGATGAAGGTGAGAGGCTCTCAGTGGAGGGGCGTGGGCCTTGGGCTGGGGAGGGGTCTCCGACATGAGGAGCCCCCACGCTCCTCCACACCTTTGCCCTGGGGCCCCTGGCCCAACCTGGGGAGGGGCCTCCTTGTTGCTGGGAGGTGCCCATGGCAGCAGGATTGGGGAGCAGGGGCTGGGCTGTGGCAGGGAGGCAGCTGGGCCCTGGCACGCAGGCCGGTCTCAGCAGGAATAGCCTGGATGGTTGGGAGGTAGTGTGGGCAAGGTGCGGCTTCTGCTCTCCCATCCTGCCAGCACGAGGCTGCTGCTCTTACCCAGAACCCAGTCACTGCTCCTCATCTCAGGACACCCTTTCTGAGCCTTAACTCAGGTGGCCCACTTGCTGACCTCAGCTGCTGTGGGCACGAGGGGGGCCCGCCGGTGGGGCAGAAGGGGCGGAATCAGGCCCCTTCCAGCTTGGCCCATGGTCAGGTGGTCAGTACCTTTGTGCAGACGTGACTTTATGCCCTTGCATGGAGCCATTTATTCTATGAGGTTCCTTCCCTCGGGGCAGGGGCACTGGGGGAGAAGGGCCAAGCCTGGGAGCCCAGACGGGCCTGTCCCAGTGTCCCCGTGTCCTTCCTCCTGGGGGCCTGGGGGGCAGAGGCATGTGAGCCAGGACAGGGCATGAGGCTGAGCCCCGGCTGGCCCTCCTGCCATCCTCCCACAGGCACCTGCCCCTGCCGGGGTCCCCCATGGCTGTAAGGGCGCTGCCACCGCCCTCTCTGAGCTCGCCGGCCTCTCCGAGTGCTCTGGCTCTGGGTGGCCTCTCTGGGCTCATTGGGCTTTTTAGGCCATTCCCTGGGGCAGACCTTTCCACCAGTTTCCTTCTTTCTGAGCGCCCGGAACAGTCAGTGTGACCCTGGGGGTCCAGACACAGAGCTCCAGGCCGTGGCCAGAGTGGGGTGTTGCGGCCTTTCTGCGATGACTGCACACACCTCTCCCCCCAGTCCAGTGGACCGAGAGAGAGTGTGAGCTGGCGCTTTGGGCCTTCCGCAAGTGGAAGTGGTACCAGTTCACGTCACTGCGGGACCTGCTGTGGGGCAATGCCATCTTCCTCAAGGAGGCCAATGCCATCAGTGTCGAGCTCAAGAAGAAGGTGGGCTCCTGCCCCACTGCCCACTCGCCGTGGCCGCCCGCACATGAGGGGGACCCAGTGCTGGGCATCCCTGCCCCCCTGGGGGAGGACACAGCTGCCACCCCTGACCTGGGGCCCTGAGAGCAGGGTGCAGGGAAAGGGAGGCCCGCGGACAGACCTGGGCGGGCATGTGGCCTCAGGCTCAGGGAGCACTGGGGAGCAGGAGCAGCTTTTTCTTTGTTCAGAAGGCTCCGGTGACCATGTGGGGTGTGCGGCCTAGAGGTGGGAAGGAAGTGCTCTGGGGCCTGGCCTCCATCCACTGAAGGGCTGACGGCCGCCTTCCTACCCCCTGCTGCAGGTCCAGTTCCAATTCGTCCTCCTCACGGACACTCTCTACTCCCCACTGCCACCGGATCTGCTGCCCCCCGAGGCCGCCAAAGACCGGGAGACTCGCCCCTTCCCCCGTACCATTGTGGCCGTGGAGGTCCAGGACCAGAAGAACGGGGCCACCCACTACTGGACGCTGGAGAAGCTCAGGTGTGGCGGGGGGCACGCTCTCTAAGCTCCTGTGTCCTGCTGCAATGGCTTTTACAATCTGAAGGAAAAGTGCGGTTAGAGAAGCTGCATTCTCCCTTTGCCGATGCAGTGGTGAGGTTCAGTGGGCTTTCGTGGAGGAAACGGGGGATGAGGCTCATGGTGCTGCAGCAGGGGCTGTGTGGGGCCAGCACAATATGCACAACAAGCAAGTGGGCCCCGAGAGGTGGGTGGGGAGTCTCCAGAGCCAAGCTGGGCTCTCAGAAGAGCTCAGCAGGGTGCCTCTTCACCGCAGGGTGCCTCTTCACCTCAGGACCTGAGGGATCCCAGGCAGGACAGTAGAGGGGCTCGGAGGGACCTGGAAGTGTCGGACAGGGGATGCAGCTATCGCTGTGAGAGTTGTCTTTCACAGCCCCACCTCCATGCTCCCCACGTGCTCACTGTAATGTTCGAGTCAAGGAGAGAGACTGAGCGAGACAGAGGTCAACACTATCAGAGAAAAGTCTGATGCTGCTGTGGTCCCCTGGGCATGGGGGTCCGCACAGAGGCAGGCCATGCTGGTGGGAGGGCTCCGGGCGTCAGGAGGGAGACAGGAGCAGAGTTGGGCAAGGCCTCGGCAGGCAGGGCCATCCACAGGGACTGCCACTTGGAACTATCCTGGTGGGCTCTGGGCACAGGGCTGCCCAGGCTGCCATGTGCCTGACCGTCGGGAGATTTCGGGCAGGGGTGCTGCTCTGGTGTGTGAGCGAGGTAAGGGCGGGTGGGGTGGTTTGTTTGCGACACGTTGGCTCACCCATGAGTTATTCGCGGGCTGACCCAGATGGCAGGCCCCAGAGATGTCACAACGTCATCAACTATGGAGAACAGAAGATGTCATTAATCCACGCTCTCAGTCCTCCCCAGACCCACCCACACACACCCCTCCACACTCACACTCGCACACCTTCCTCTCTGGTATGGCTCGTTCACACGCGGACACATGCAGGGACATGGGCTCCCCTGACTCATGTGAGCCAGGGCCCCTGCTTATGGCCCCTTCCCACTGTCCTTGGGGCCATGTTGGGACTCGTGTGAGGAAGAGCACCACATTCCTGTCACTCCCGAGTTCTAGGGGGAAATGACTGCATTCCCTTTTTTCTATAATGTGTTGGTTTTTCTGGGGATAATTTTAAAATTATTTTCTGTGACTACTTCTGATCACCAATCTGCCCTTTGTTCCCTTGGGTTCTAAGGGCCTGGCAACCCGATCCCCCACCCTGAGCTGCCCCACCTGGGCTTTGGCAGGCCTTCTCGGTCCCTTAGCCTCCCGTTCCCAGCCTGGCCTGCCTGCTCACGTCGCCTCATTGTCCCTGTGTCAGCGTTGAGGCCATTTAGCGGAGCCTCGCGTGCTCACTTGGAATTTGCTCACGGTAGACTGAGTTTGGGGAGTGAGGAGGCTCCGTCAGCAAACCACGCTGAGTCTCAAGCTGTGGCCAGAGCTGGGCGGAGCCTGCTGGCCGGGGCGGGAGGCATGGCCTGCCCCATGCTCTGCCCACGGTGACGTCTGTTACTGCCCCCACCAACAGGCAGCGCCTGGACCTGATGCGGGAGATGTATGACCGGGCAGCAGAGGTGCCCTCCAGTGTCATCGAGGACTGTGACAACGTGGTGACTGGCGGAGACCCCTTCTATGACCGCTTTCCCTGGTTCCGGCTGGTGGGCAGGTGGGCGCCTCCTTCCTTCCCTGGGCTGAGAGAGAGAGAGAGAGAGAGAAGGTGGTCGGGGCAGGGAATTGGCCTCCTACCAAGGCCGAGACCCCTGGCTGGGGACCCCAGCAAGAGGCCCTTTTCCACCCTGACTCCCCTGTCCTCGTCCTTCCTGGGTCTGAGGCACCTCCCCAGCCACTCTTGTCCACAGGCCAGTGGGCCCTGTAATTTGGGAGACCAGGAGGGGAGGGGGTCTTGGCATTGCCACCAGGGGCTGTGGCTGCCAGGTTGCACGTGTCCACGGGTGTGAATGTGAGTCCTCACACGACCTCAGCCCACACCTGGTCAGGATCACGCCAGCGGGTGCTTTCCAGAACTTTCCATAGCCTTCCACTGACCATACGTGAAGTTTCTCTCCAAGCCTGGGGATGGGGTGCACTTTGGTTCTCTTGTCTTTTGAAGCAACATTCCTGATGGTTTGTGTGTTTGGTTTTGAACAGAAGCCCCCCTCCCACACCCCCCGTCCGTCCCTGCGAGTAGCTGGTGTTAACTTCTCTCTGTCTTGTCGTACTAACCTCAGTTCAGTCATCTCTGGCTGCAACAGCTACCCTCTTCTCAACACATGCATGAGCGAGCGCATGGCTGCTCTCACCCCCTCCCCCACCTTCTCGAGCCCCGACTCCGACGCCACCGAGCCTGCCGAGGAGCAGAGCGTGGGGGAGGAGGAGGAGGAGGAGGAGGAGGAGGAGGAGGACCTGGAGGACGACGTCTTTCCGGAGCACGCGCTGTGCGACGGCCGGGACCCGTTTTACGACCGGCCCCCCCTGTTCAGTTTAGTAGGAAGGTTGGTGAGGTCGAGGACGGCATGCTGGGAAGGAACCAGCTCTTTTACGCAGGAGCACTGCTGCGGGCACAATTCGACCGCCGTCAGGGCAGCTCCCCGGAACCCCAGGCCGAGGCAGGCCGAGGGGCTGGCCTCCCCAAGCAGAGGGCGAGAGGGAGCGAGAGGGCTCCTGGCCATCCTGGAGTATGCCCAGCGGGAACAGTTAGGGTCCCAGTCACGGAAGGGGCTGTGTACCCAGAGCACGGCCCTCCGGCTCCAAGCGGGCAGAGCTCCTCCCGCAGACAGGCTCTACAACCCTGGGAGGTAGTCCATGGGGGCATCTGGGAGAATGGGGGTTTGCGTCTCGGCACGCACCTCCCGCTGAGGCGGCTTCACTCCCCTCAGCCTCCTTCTGCTGTTGCCCCAGAGGGGGTAACTCCCAGTTTGCTCTCCCTCTCACACCCTCTGGGAGAAGGAGCAGAACCCGGAGGATACCATCCTGGAGGGCAGGAAGGAAGGGCTGGCACTCAGGCAGGGGCCGGTCTGCTTTGCAAGCCTGGGGCCCAATGGACCCTGCCTCTCCCCGAGCCTTTCTCCGTCCAAAGGTGAGGACAGTTCGTTCCTCCTCACTTCCGGGCTATCCTGGCGAGACACAACACACGGAGCCCACGCTTCTTGGGAAGTGCCCTTTGCAGAGACGGCCTGTTACAGTTTCTGGACAGAAGAGGGAAACCAAGGTCAGGAGGTGGAGCAGAGGCCCCGAGGCACCCCAGACCTTTCCGGCAGATTGGGCAGATGCAGCTGCCATTAATGGTTTTATGACCGTGGAATGGGAGCAAAAGAGGTGAAGGAAAACTCTAGAAACCCAGCTGCAGTGGTAGGATGTTTGGCTCATGGGACAACTGCATTTAGATTTGACGAACATATAAAAAGCTTAAGATGGTTTCAACGGTGACCTTTTCTGAGTCTGAGATCGTTTCCTTGGGCTAAGCCAGTGGGAGCCTTTCCAGGTCTTGACCTTGGAGCACCAGGCCTGGAAACTGAAGGCTGAGGCTGGTCCCAGATTAGGAGGTTCACACGGGGAGCCCTTGAGTGCAGACCCTGGAACGAAAGCCCCCCCGACTTCTCTTGGAAGGAAGCAGGCTCCCGCGGGTGCATGTCAGATTTATTCTGACCAGTTTTCCGTGGGAGTGACATGCTGGCCTCCTGGATGCAAATGTGGGTTCTCTCCCTCAGAGATGCCCCGCATCTGGGCCTCCCGGAGCCCGACAGGGGGCTGTAGCCCGGGGGCCAGCTCCACGCAGGCCTCTAGAAAGCCCTGGGTTGTGGGCCCGGGTGTCACTCAGCTGTCAGATAGGTGTGGGCTCAGGGCGCAGGGGAGCGAGGGCACCGGGAGAAACGGGGTGTGGGCTCTGCAGTCTCAGCCAGAAAGAGCTGGGTCCTTCCAACGTTTTCCCCCTCTGTGGATCTGAGATGTTACAAAACAAGCAAACCAAACGAAAATCATCAGTGAGAGGCCAGCCCCCCACAGTGGGTGGTCTGTGAGGGGCTTCATTTGGAAACGTCCCCATCTTTTCGGTTTGGCAAGAATTGGCTTCTCCCGCGCGGCAGCTGTGCAGGCCAGGCCCTGAGAAGGACCCCATCTTTGGTTCCCTTAAATCCTTCTGGTAGCTGCTGGCTCTCTCGCCAAAGCTTAAGCAGAATTGGGGCGCCCACTCTTGTCTCCCTTCGGAAAGGCTTTCCTGGCCCCAGCATGCGTCTCTGCACCTCACCAGCCTCGTGGATAGCCCCGCCTCCTCCCCTCCCGCCACACGCAGCCCTGGCTCTGTGCTCTGCCGCCTCCTCTCTCTCCGGGCGGGTTTCAGCCTGCTTCAAGGTGCCCTCCCCCTGTGGACGAGTTCCCCCCTCCAGCGTGGGTCTCCCACATCTGAACCCTGGGCTCCTCACCTGTAGCCAGGGTTAATCCCCCAGTGGCCTCTCCCTCTGGTGGTCTGGGGTGCCAGGTGAAGTGGGGAGGTGGGATGGGCTGACCCAGGCAGAGGAAGGGGGTCTGGGGACTCTGGTCCGCGCCCCCCCAACTGATAATCCTTCTGGCCAGGAGCACTGCTTGCAGAAGCTGGATGGCCAGGAGCTGCGGGGAGGAGGGTGAGGGGCTGGCTGCTAGGGATGGAGGGTGCAAGGAAGGAGGGCAGGGGACGGGGAGGGGGATCACCCAAGGGAAGCATTCCAGACTCGGTGGAATAATGCTGACCTGTTTTGGGTCTACACTGTGCCCCCTGGGCTGGCGTGGCCAGTCCCTCAGCTCCCAGCTCAGTGCCTGTGCACAGGGCCGATCAGCCCGAACTGTCACCGGTGAGGCTATGAGCCCCTCTGTGTGCAGTGGGTGGGCTCTGGCTGGCAGGCTCTCTGGGCAGCACTGGGCAGTTCTGGCCCTCGCCCTGATGTCAGACTTTCTGGCACTTACAGGGCAGCACAGGGGAGGCCAGCCTCTGGGCCGTGGGCCCCATTTCCTCATGTCCTGGCTTCTGTGGGTCAGGCTGAGCTCTGCCTGGACTGTGGGGTCTTTCAGGCTGCCAAGCCCTGGGGATGGTGGCTGCTGGGCCCCTGAGGTCCCTTCTGGGTGATGTGCTCTCCGCCATCTCATGATTAGATCCTGGGGATTGGCGGGGGGCAGGAAGGAGAGCCGGTCCAGCATCCGGCACCAGATGCTCTCTTGCTTTCTGGGGGTGTCCCCCCGCTGCGTGTGCCCCAGAGGAGCATGTGCACACGTATTCATTCATTGCTGGGTTAGGACCTTCAGAGCAGAGGAACGGGGTCGACCGTGGACCCCAGGGGTCTTTTTCATTATGTAATCTCCCACTTCCCACCACAGGGTCCCTCAAGGCCCCAGCCCTGGGAGGCCCTGCCTCTGGGAGCACAGTTAGGATGGGTCTCGTGTAAGAATCTGAACTCAGGCTTTGCCGTGCTCAGTGTCATGAGGGCTCGGATTTTCCTTCTCATCTGACAGAAAGAAGTCCTAAAAGATCAGGAAAGATCTCCTAATTAGCGGTGTGAACTGAGCAGGTGGGCAGTGCACCCACCAGAGCCGGAGAGCAGCCAGGCTGTGGGTTTAAACCCCAGCCCCTGGCGCCTTCCTTTGTTCTTGAGCCTGATGTGCAGATCTGCAGAGGGGCACTAAGGCCCTTGTGCACCAGCTCTGATGCACACCTGGGAGAGGAAGGTGCGGGCACCTGAACTAAGACACAGTGGGGGTCAGGGCAGCACCGTGTCCGATGCCAGGGTGTGAAGAGCAGGCATCTGGGAAGTGATGGGTGTAGGCAGGCTGCTGCCCTGGGGTGGGTGGCCCTGTTGCCTGGGGTCGGCCCCCAGCCAGCTCAGGGTGCAGTGAACAGCTAGGACTCCATCATGGCTTTTTCATCCATGATTTGGGCCTTGGGATCACAAGTGGCCTGGCCCCCATCTGGTTTGTGGGAACCTCAGATCTGCACAGTGATGCAGGTTCTTGGGCCCACGGTTGGCAACGGGACAGAAAGAGTACACTTGGGATGAGCACAGCGGGTTTTGTGATGCAAGGTCTCAAGGAGAGAACCAGGTCAGGGCCGGCCTGCCCCCGCCCTGACCTGGACAGGACCCTGCCCTTCGCCTCCATCTCTCTCTGGCCTGGCCTTGGGGAGGGACGGGGAGGAGCGTCAGGAAGTGGGTGGACATGGAACCTGTGAGCTCAGAGAGGAGTAGGGGTTACCTCTGAAGTGCTGTGGGTCACGGTCTGGGTAATGCCCAGATCCAACCCCTGAGGTATCAACCCCTGAGCCTTCTAGGAAGGCAGCCCGGGCCAAGGGCTCTGCGGCGGCCTGACTGGCTCACCTGGGTGGGGGCTCTGCGTGGCCCAGGAGGCTGTCCTGATTAAGGACCCTCGTGCCGGTCATGGTGCCCTCACCTGCCCCCAGTGGGAGGTGTCCCCCTGCTTCTGAGGGCCCTCCTGCTGGTTCTCTGCAGACTATAGATGGGGGTGGACAGGCTATGGCCACCCATCTGTGCCTGGGAGGCCCTGGGAGCCTCCTCAGCGCCTCCCTGCCTCCTGACACGGGGCCTTCCATGGTGGGCCCTGCCCTCGGCACGAGGCCTGCAGCTCGGGACTGTCCGGCTTGGTCCTGTTAGCTCTGCAATGTGGTGGATGGCCACGTGGGGCCCCAAGGGGGCAGAGCAGGGTCTGGGCCTGTTCCTCGGCCAGGATGCCAGGGGCTCACGGAGGGCAGGCCACCATCGTGTCCATGCCGAGGTGGGTGCTGGCCGGCCCCAGCCAGTCCCTGTCAGCGGGGTGCCCTAGGCTGCTGCAGCAAGGGGCTTCTGCTCCCTGGGCCTTGGGCTCCTTTGTGAGCGGGGCCAGCGCTGGCTTCTGCCAGCCGTGCCCATTCTTTGTCTTGGTGGATGGTCAGGGGCAGCAGAGCCCCCACCCTGGTCATCCATCAACACTGCTGCCCTTCGGTGAGTTCCCAAAAATTACGGTGCATTCCCTTAGAGCAATCCTCCTCTGGGGTGTTCCGGGAGAGGGCTCTTTGCCGGGGAGGAGAGCGGCTCCGGGAAGCTATCGGGCGCTGACATTCAGGGTGACACTGAGCCCCTGAAGCAGCACAGCCTTTCCCTCTCACTGGCGCCTATCTCGGTCTGGGGGTGCCTAGCAAGTAAGGGACTGTTGGCAGAGACAGATCCACTGCTGAGTCAGACAAACAGATGGCTGTGAGGTGTTATGTGATGGGGCTGCTGGGAACAGAGAGCGCCTGGGGTGTCCCGGGATGGGGACAGGCTCGGCCAGCACCGAGGGTGTGTGGAAGTCTGGTTGGAGCCCCGAGCCTCCTCTGGCTGCCGCGGGGGCCGCGGGGGAAGCACAGGGGTGGCTGGCCCTCCGCGGGGCCTTTGGGGTGGAACAAGAGCCAAGTGGTGCCCAGCTTTCTAACCCTCTGTGGGTGGAGGGCCCACAGTAGAGTGGGGGTGAGGTGCACCAGGGCCTGGAATTGGGGCCCTTGAGGAATGGCCTCCCCATGCCTGTAGCTGTAGGGGGTCCTCTGGGAGCTCATGTGTAGGGCAAGGCCGGTGGCTCAGCCTGGGTGGTGTCTGAGCTCTGAGCAAGCCGAGAGGGGCAGTGGGTGGGGTGATATCTCTCTCCCTTCTCCTCCCAGCACCTACCTGGCCTGTGCACTGTGGCCTTCCCTCCCCCACCTCCCCTTCACCCTCTGCCCCCCACTGTTGATCTTGTTCTGTACTTCCTTGTTCTTCCTGGCTGAGGCCGTGGGCCTCCCTCCCCCACCCCTGGTCCTCCTTCCCTTCTGTGTCCAAATCCTTCCCATCCTTGCCCAAGCTGGACCTCTCCCCTGGGGCCCCCCAGCTGCCCCAAGATCCTCCTGGGAGCTCGGGGCTGTTGAAAGCCGTTCCCCCGCCCATCACTCTGTGCTTGAAGGGGAGGGCAGGTTGGGACAGGTCCTGAGTGGAAGGATGAGCAGAACCGTGGGTTCTTGCCAGGGTTGGGCTCTCTGGGCCTGCTTGTCCTATGCCCGGAGTCCCCCTGGGCAAGGTACCCCTGACCAGGGAGGAGCTGTGCTCCACACCAGCCTGCACACCTGGCCCAATGGCCCAGGTCTTCCAGGATTCTCACGGTCCTCTTGGCTATCCAAGTGACCTCTGCACATGGACTAGTTCAGGGAGCTGGGCAGACTCCTGGGTGACACGGCCACTACCCAGCTGGTCCTGCCACTCGCCAGGGGCACAGCTGAGCTGCTCGGATGGGAAGGGTCCCCGGTACTCTGTGAGTGGCTAATGGGGGCTCACTGGGCAGTGCCGGGCAGTCTAGGGGGTCCTCAGGGCTCTGCTCAGCCCACTTCCCTGGCACGGAGGTGAGAGTGGTGCCCCGTTGGCCGACTCTGTGAGCTCCTGCCCGCTGTGTTTCTGGAAGGGTCTGAGAAGGAATCAAGCTCTGTTCTGCCATGGGAGCCCTCTGTGGGGTGCTGAGGCCAGGGGTCACTGGGAAAGGGGCGGGAGGCAGAGGGACTGCGGGCATCATTGCCAGTGTGAGGGTCATAGCTCGGCGTGGCCGGGTCCCCAGGTCCTCCTCCTCCTTGAAGCAGGCTGAAACCTCCCTCCTCAGCTCTCAGACAGCGGGTATGGCCCTGCGGGCTCAGCCCTGTGCCAGCCCCACTCGCACTTCCTCTCTGCCTGCCCTGCGCACGCCCTCCTCCTCCTCTGTCCCTCTGCCTCCTCCTGTCTCCTGCGCAGCCCGCGGACTGATCCCCTGCCTCACCCTGCCCAGCACAGCCCCTGCCCACCCTGCCTGCCCGTTGCCCTGGCTGCTTGGCTCCTCGCTCTGCTTCGCCGTGTTGTGTTGTGAGCCCGGGCCGTGCTGCCGCCAGCGCTGCTCCCAGCCTGCACCGGGAAGGCCCTGACCTTGGCCTCTGCTCCCCCCAGGGCCTTCGTGTACCTGAGCAACCTGCTGTACCCCGTGCCCCTGGTGCACCGCGTGGCCGTCGTCAGTGAGAAGGGAGAGGTGAAGGGCTTCCTTCGTGTGGCTGTCCAGGCCACCTCAGGTGGGTGTGGGGCAGTCCTGGGTGGGAGGTCCCCGTGGGCACCACACCATGGCCAGCACGCCACTGGTCTCCTCTGTTTATCCTGCCCCCCCCCCCCCCCCGCGCTAGCATGCAGGCTGCCGGCGCCCAGGAGGTCCTCCGGGAGCAGCCCCTGCTGCCCAGCTCCAGGTTCCGTCCTTTCGGACTCTCCTGGGTCGGGTCTGATGGGTCAGGAGCGGGGTGCTGATACTGTGCAGGCTGAGCCCACTGTACCTCAGGGGTCCCCTCTCTCCATCGGGTAGCCCCAGGTGGACCTAGGCCCCAGTGTGGGGCAGAGTGGTGCTCTGTCCTAGCTCCTTGCCGTGTCTGAGCCCAGCACAGACGTGCAGACTCTGGAACACCACCACCCCCACAGTAGCAGCTCTCAGAGTCTCTTTCTCTCCCCACTGGGTCCGTCCTTCAGACCCCTTGGCCTCTCTGGAGCTGGCCTTTCCGCCCAGAGGCCATGGAGCCTCCACAGGGGGCCGCAGGCCAAACCCCCTGGCTGCAGAGGTGGGCACCTCCTGCTGCTGAGCCCCCTCCGCCTGGCAGGGTCCCAGGACCCCGAGCCACAGAATGAATGCCTTTGAGCCTGGGTGTGCTTCCCTGTAAGTGGCATCCCACAAGAAGCTTCCCACCCAACAGATGTGTTGAAAGACCATTCCAGAACAAAGCTGTGAACACGCTTATCTGAGTAGAAGCCGCAGGCCCGAGGGCCTGTGCTCGTGGCTCTAAAGGCCTTTACGGCCTTCATGGCCCTCGGCCCCTCAGTCCCCGCCCCATGGTCTCACCCTGTGGCCTTGCTCTGCCCCCTCCCCACGGCCTTGGCAGCCTGGATGCCCTGGGGAGTCTGACAGCAGAGCGTCTCCAGGACAAGATGGGGCCAGGCTGCTCAGAGCATGATCCCCACACCTGGATGGCCCAGCCACTAAAGGGGGCTCTGGTTGTACTTTTGGGACCTTTTTCCAAATTCTCACTGGCCTACAGTTTCCAAGTGTTCTTCATAGTGTGTCCCAGTCATGTCACTGCCGTGCCAAGACCCCCGGGACCCTGAGTAGGGGGAGGACAGAAACAGGACATCCAGGGCCACCCTCATTCCTCACAGGGAACCCTGTCCCTGTAATCCTGGGCGGGGGGGCTCTGTCCCCTGTCCCTGTAATCCTGGGGGGGGGCCTCTGTCCCCTGGCTCTTAGCCCTCTGTGACCAGGCTGAGCCTCAGTGAAGTCGGTCCCATGGAGTGGCCTGCATTATGGGCTGGTGCTGTCTGTCTGGAACATGGGACTCTCCCTGTCTAACGCTATGGCAGATAAGCAGCAACTTCAAAAAGCTCTAGTGCTCACAGAAGTCCCACCTGGCCTGCGAGGGTCCGCTTGTTAGACCCCTGAGTGCCAGGTGCTGCTGTGCTCAGGTCCTGGACCAGCCCCGGGCCCCTGGGCAGCTGGAGTTGAGAGCACAGCAGGGCTTGTCCCTCCCTGGAGGCCCCAGAAGAGGAGGTTGGAGCCCCTGGAGGGTCCAAGAGGCCTCCCAAGGTGGGGTCTAGCCAGAGTGGCAGGAGTCGGGGTTGGGGAGGGGATGGAAGCCAGGTGTCCCTGGGGCAGCAGAACAAGGGGTGGGAAACAAGGGGAAATCCAGGACTCTGCATGTGGTGAGCAGGTATAAGAGCTGAGTGAGGGGTGCGTGGGGGCTGTTGAGGGTCCAGATGGAGGATGGTGCAGGCCTGCAAGGGTGGTGGCAGAGGGATAGGTGTGAATCTGGGGGTGAAGCCAGGAGGACCCCGTGGTGTGGGCTCTGCTGGAGCATCTAAGTCTGCAGTGGGTGGTGGTGGCCGGGACTCAGTAGAGGGGCAGGGGTCATATCTCAGTTTTGAGAATGTGGAGTCTGTAGCCCCATCAGGGCCGGCCATGCTGAGGAGGCGGCCCCTCTCAGGCCCAGAGGCTCCCAGGCTGGTGGGTCGTGTGCCTGGGATGGTGCCCTGGGTGTTCTGGAACTATGGTTGGCAGCACTGGGGGACCCCTATCCTGGGTCAGAGCCAGTCCCAGTTCCTGTGCCTTGCCCCTGCCTGGTGGCTCCGACGGACTCTGCCAAGCCCTCCTGGGGACCAGCATGGCCCTGATCATGCACTTGGTTCCCGTTGCAGCTGACGAGGAGGCCCCTGACTATGGCTCTGGTGTCCGGCAGTCAGGGACCGCCAGAATCTCCTTCGACGACCAACACTTTGAAAAGGTAGGCGCAAAGGTTGGCCTGGCCTTCCAACACCAACGATCCTCTTCCTGCTGACCTCAGAGGGCCCGGGCATGCCTGCACTGCTCAGGACCTGCCCGGCAGGCCCTGGGTCCTCCTCAGGCTTGTTCCTCTCTTCCCAGGCCCCGGCCTAGTGGCCTGCCCAGTCTCTTACTGTCTGACTTGTCTTGACCCATGGGGCTTGTCCGTCTCCTCACCTTGGCCTCCCCTCGGTCTGTGCCTGCTTTCCCCACTGGCCTTCAGCTGTATGGGCTACCAGACGCCAAGATGCCCCCACTGATCTGCCCTGACCTGGCTTGCTATCCCGGACACTGTTTCCATCTTTGCCCTCCCCTGACACCCCAGCAAGAGCTAGAGGGGCCCCTCCACATAGTCCTGGGCCAGCACTGCTCCAGTGCCAAAGGGCAGGAACTGCCCCCTGCCGGGTCCTCACTCAAAGGACATGGTGCTTTCTGCCTGTGCTCCCTGTTCTGCTCTAGGGCCCAGAGTGGAGGAGGGGAGGGTCCTGCTCAACGCCCCCAGACTAGGTTTTGCTCACAGGAGGCTCCTCCCCTCTGCGTCTTAAGGCTCTTTCCTAACCCATCTCCACCAGGCTGCCCAGCACTCCGCCCTACCATTCCCCACCTTACCCCTTGCAGCCGACACAAACTGAGGCCGAGGGAGGTGGGCACCCATCTATGCAGGGGCGAGTCTGGATCACAGGTCTGCAAAGGCCCTGGCCTGGCTCTGGGGTCCTCAGTGGGCTGTCATGGCTTCACCCTGAGCTGGTTCCCTCTGACTCTGGCCCCAACCCACCCAGTTCCAGTCTGAATCCTGCCCTGTGGTGGGGATGTCCCGCTCAGGGACCTCCCAGGAAGAGCTGCGCATCGTGGAAGGTCAGGGCCAGGGTGCGGACGCTGGGCCCTCGGCCGATGAGGTCAACAATAATACCTGCTCAGGTAAGGGGCCGCCCCACCCACCATGGTCCAGAGGGCCCACCCCCTCTTGGCTCAGCCCCCACTGCCAGGTCCCCCAGGGAGGCCGTAGGACGTTCCTGGGACAGCAGGCTGTGTGGGCTCCTAGCCTGATCCCGGGCTTTAAGCCCCGAGGAGGTCCCGCCACATCGCTCTGCCCTCGGCTCCCCACAGCTGTGTCTCCGGAAGGCCTCCTCCTGGACAGCCCCGAGAAGGCCCCCCTGGACGGGCCACTGGATGCCGCCCTGGACCACCTGCGCCTGGGCAACACCTTCACCTTCCGTGTAACCGTCCTGCAGGCATCCAGCATCTCTGCTGAATACGCTGACATCTTTTGCCAGTTCAAGTGAGCCCTGTGCCCCGTGCCGGCTGCAGGTCCCCACCCCGCGGTCCCTGTGCCCAGCCAGCATCTCCTCTCCTTTTACAGCTTCATCCATCGCCATGACGAGGCCTTCTCCACGGAGCCCCTCAAGAACACAGGGAGGGGCCCCCCACTCGGCTTCTACCATGTCCAAAACGTACGTCCTGAGGGCCCCCTCTCCCCTCCACCATGGCTGCCCCAAAGCTGATCCCGGCAGCCATCACTGTGCATCATACCTTGTCCCTGTCCTGAACCCTGGCCATGAGCTGGGCAGGGCCCGGGGTGAGGACACAGGGACTCAGGTGCCAGGTGGGGGTGTGTGCTATCACTGGGCAGTGGGGGCCTCAGTGGGCTTAAGCCTGGGGCTGGGGGCCCCTTGGGCAGGAATGAACATGAGGTGTCTAGGGTGCCCAGCATGGCGCTGGCTGGTGTGGGGAAGAAGCAGAGAGGCAGAGCACACAGAGGGCCCTGGGGTGCTTGGGCATAGTCTGGAGAGGTTGGGGAAGTCCTAGGCAGGACGTGTCCCAAGCCTGGCAGTCAGGAGAGCAGGGGCTTCCAAGTGGAGTCGTTCCATGAGGCCAGAGAACAGGGCTCGCCGGCCACTGGCCATCACCTGGCCATAATGGTGACTATCAAGGGATGAGGCCTCGAATGCCCGATGAGGAATGTGAAACAGACCGTGGCCAGTACAGCTTGTGGGTGTGTGGCCTGGGTGGTCCCAGGCCCACACTTGGAAGGGCCCCCCAGACCAGCTCATCCTGAGCCTCAGGTTCTCAGCCAGGGAAGCAAAGTCAGGCATGAAGGTGTGCATGCTTGGTGGGCTCATTTCCTGGGTACCCTGAACAGAGTCCATGCACTGGGCAACCTTAACAAAGCCACGACCCCTCCACGTGGGAGGCCGGAAGCCTGAGATCAAAGCCTGGGTAGGGTCATTCTGTGGAGACCGTGAGGAAGACTCCCTTCCAGGTCTCTGCTCTTCTCCCTGTCCTCCCGTGATCATGCGTTTATGTCTGTCTGTGTGTCCTGATATCTCCTTTCCATGAGGACACAGCGACACTGGCTTAGGGTTCCCTGGTGCCCTTGTTCTAACTTGGGATTACCTCTACAAAGACCGTATCTCTGAATAGGGATCTGGGTGTCAGAACTGCAACATAGGAATGGGGGAGTAGGGGGACACAATTTAACCCATACCCCTCGATGAGCAGGCAAGGGCCCAGGAAGGGTCCCTGCAGGCCACAGAGGTGCCCTATGCCCTCTGTCCCCTCTCGAGCTCAGTGTTCTGAAAGGGCACTCTCGGGAGGTTGGCCTTTGGTGGGGCTGGAAGGACGAGGGAGGAGCATCACCCCCTCGTGGGCAGAGGTCGGGCCCAGCCAGGATCTCTAGTCCGGCTCTCCCAGGAGGCCGAGCTGTTAACCTCTGCGACCCTCCTTCCCCTCCCCTGTGGCATGGCCTCACCCTCCCAACTGCCCTCCTTACCTGCCAGATCGCGGTGGAGGTGACCAAGTCCTTCATCGAGTACATCAAGAGCCAGCCCATCGTGTTCGAGGTCTTCGGTCACTACCAGCAGCATCCGTTCCCACCCCTCTGCAAGGACGTGCTCAGGTCAGCCCCCCAGGTTGGGGTGGGTCGGAGAGCCCTTCTCAAGGGTGCAGTCCCTCTCCCCTCCTTACCAGTGAAGCTGCCCTGACCCAGGCAGGCCTTCCGATGCCCACCTTCCCCATCGACACGGTGGCCGGTCACCCAAGGTCAGCAGGATCCAGGGCAAATTAGAGATGTCCCTCCAGGACTGAGCAGCAAGTTTCTTAAAAAGGACTGCTGTCTAGACCTTGCCCTCACAGCTGTGGGCTGTGTCTTGGGGCCAGGGAAGCAGGGGCTGGGTGGGGGAATGGCCAGGGAGGCGCATGAGGCAGACTGCTCCTGTTGCCTGCAGAGAAAGCCACCCTGGGCCCAGCTATTCCAGGTTCCTGGAGTTATTGGACCCCGGACAGCATGAGGGAATATCCTTCCATCTCCCTCATCTCCTATGACCTCCCCTGGGCTCTGTGGGTGGGCCAGGTGTCCCTTCTGCTGTTCCCACCCCCCACCTGGTTTGGGGAGAACTGCAGAGAGGCTTCTGGGGCTGGGGGAGCCTCTTGCCATTCCCATTACCCTCTCTGCTGTCCTGCGGGACCTGGAGCTACATAGGGGGTTCAGGGTGTTGGAGAAAGAGAAAGACCGTGAGGGGTGCTGGTTCCCAGACATCTGGCCCCACAAGGCTCATCTGTCCTTGGGGTGCTGAGGGAGGCTCTGTCCTGGAAGCCCTGGATGGAGAACCTGAGTCCGATCTCGTCCAGTTCTTACAGGCTCAGTCTGGGGTCCCCACGGGCCTCCTCCCCCATCCAGGCTGGTGAAGGCCTGAGCCTGGGGCCTTTCCTGGGACCTGGGAGGCAGGGAGGCAGATGGGGGCCTGGAGCAGGCAGTGCTGTGAGCTCCTGCTGCCACTCCTGCCCTTGGCTCCAGCTCTGGCTTGGGGGCCCGGAGACCTGCCCGCAGCTGCCTCACTCCGGCGCCTCTCTCTCCACAGCCCCCTGAGGCCCTCGCGCCGCCACTTCCCGAGGGTCATGCCATTGTCCAAGCCAGGTACCCGGGGCTCTCCTGCGTCCACCCCTGGGGGAGTGAGGGGCTCGTGGTGCCCTGACACGTCCCCACACCTCGCTGGGACGTGGCAGGCCGGGTTTCCCACCCATGGTGCCTCTCTCCTGTCACCCCCCAGTGCCTGCCACCAAGCTCAGCACGCTAGCGCGGCCCTGTCCCGGGCCCTGTCACTGCAAGTACGACCTGCTGGTCTACTTTGAGATCTGCGAGCTGGAGGCCAACGGCGAGTGAGTACCTGTGCCAGCTATGGCCAGGCTGCCCAGGGGCTCCAGGGTGCTCCGGCTGGTGTGTGTGGCTGTCCTTGCCTGGCTGACTCTGTCCTCCCTGGACTGGACTGCCTCCTCTCGGCCAGAGGCGGGGACTGCTTTTCCTGTTCCCACCCTCTAGCTCCTCCCGGGGCATGTGTATGTGTGGGGGCGTGTGGGGGGTGGGGTTTTGCCTCATGTATTTCTCTCTTGCAGTTACATTCCTGCAGTGGTGGACCACCGTGGCGGGATGCCATGCATGGGGACCTTCCTGCTTCACCAGGTGAGAGGTGCTCCCTGCCCCTGCCTGCCTGTGTTCCCCGCCCTGGGGGCCCCAGGCCATCTGAGCATGTCCTCTTTCCTGGTGCTGGGCAGGGCATCCAGAGACGGATTACCGTGACCCTGCTACATGAGACAGGCAGCCACATCCGCTGGAAGGAAGTTCGAGAGCTGGTCGTGGGTGAGTGAGATGGGTGCGGGCTGCCTTAGGGGCTGGGACTGGGTTGGCAGAAAGACCCCTGTCCAGGCCAGATGCCTGAGCTCTAACCACAGCTCTGTCCCTGAGACTGTGTGACTTTGGCCAAGTCACTGAACCTCTCTGTGCCTCAGTCCCTCCCCTGGAGAGGAAAGCTTGGTCCAGGGTGATGAGGCCCCGTTTCTGTGGAGTCCCCTGCTGTCAGCCACGCTGGTGTGGATGGCAGAGCTGGGCCCTCCTACAGACCTGCAGGCATGAGGCTGAGGGCACACGCCCTCTGAAGCCTGTAGGGGAGCGCCTGTCTTTGCCTCTTCCTGCTATCAGTGGTGTGTGGGGACTGCCTGGTGCTCCTTGGCTTGGGGACCCGTCAGGTGGCCTCTTCTTGGGAGGACCCAGATCAAGACCCACCCCCCTCCACTGTGACCACAGTTCAGCTAAGTACATCCACTAAGACCTTGACTCCAAATAAAGTCATGTTCTCAGGTCCTGGGGGTCAGCACAACACATCCTTTGTGGTGATGAGGGGGGACGCACAGGAGGAGGACACACAGTTCAACTCACAGTGGTCACCACGGACCTTGGACATTTTCCTTCAAGGACGTCATACTCTGAGCTCTTTGGTCTGCTGGAAAAGTTTCTTTTGCCAAGCTGTGAAGAGTTTGTTTTCCAGTATCCCTTCAAGGGCTCAGATGATTGTCAGTCCCTCCCCTCCCCTCCCCTGGAGCTGATGGGTCCCTCCAGAAGCCCCTTCCTGGGCCTTTCTGTGGTCAGGAGGGCTGCTGCTGGAGGGTGCTGTCCTGGGTCTCATGGGGGGCCATGAGGGCGTGGTTGCAGGGATGCCACTGCCAGAAGCCATATGCTGGGCTCCAAGGTGCAGGACTGTGAGCTTCTGGGGGCCCAAGACAAATGCTTTTATTTTAGCTGTTTGGTATCTGTGTTCACACAAATCCTAAAAGGCTGGAGAAAGCTAGCAAATCCTCCTCTGAGATGCTTAGGGCAAGTTTAGGGAATTGACCTTAAGAATGAGATGTAGCACGTACCCTGCCAGCGCCCAGACCTCATGCAGACGGGAGGGCTCGCCCCATGTGTGGGCAGAGGAGGGGTGCTGTTGAGAGGACGGGGGGAACTGTGAACACCAAGGCCCCGCTCCGGGACAAGGGCTCTGGGCGCTGTCTCTCTGGGCCTCCTAAACCAGACAGACCTGGGAAGGGACGCCTCTGCCGGACAGGGGCCCCCAGGCATCATGCTTACCAGTGGGGCGCCTGACCACACAAATGGGCGGAGAGCCACTGCTGACGTCGTGCCCTAGGGGCCAAGGAGGTGGGGGGGGGGGTCAGCACTGGAATGAGCTTTTTGGCTCTAGCCAAAGCCGCAGGGCACTCCACCCCCCACTATGGGGGACACACCCTGGGAGCACTTTTGGGGGACCCCACACCTGCCTCCTCCCAGAACCCAAATGCTGCAAGAAGATTCCAGGAGGTGGGTCAGGAAATCCAGCATGCATGGCCACAGACTCCTGGCCAGGGCCTGGGCTCCACCTCACCCATGCGTATGGGGGACGGAAGGCCAGTCTTCCTGCACAGCTAAATGGAGAAAATTCAGTGTCCATTTCTTCCTTGAAGAAGTGGAGTGTTCTGGTATCTAACACTACTGGGGCAAGAAATGACACACAAAGCCACCAGCAGGATTCTTGACTCATAGCTGTCGTGGCGCCTTCCCCAGACAGGACCACCATCTCGGGGGGTGTCTTAGGGGGCTCAGCAGGAAGTGTGTCCTGCAGAGAGATGAAAAACCCAGATGGTCCTTCCTTCCCTCCTCTCCTCTCCTTTCTTTTCCTTTTCTTCCCTTCCCTTCCCTTTCCTTTCCTTTCCTTTCCTTCCATCTATCCATTCCTCCTTCCCTCCCTTCCTTCCTACCTTCCGTCTGTCCATCCATCCATCCCTCCTTCCCTTCCTTCTTTCTTTCCTT
>ML105980.1:36153-50433 GCA_003697995.1 Taxidea taxus jeffersonii | reverse complement strand
GGTTGTCTTGATTTATGGGTCATTTCAGTTGTGAGCTACCTGCTGAGATGAGTACAATGTCAGGGGGCACATTTTGTGGTTGGGTTGTTTTCAGCATGACTTCCTGTTGAAGCAACATGATTTAGATGCTTTCTCCATGTTCGTTATAAACAACTTTTTTTCCCCCCAGCAAATTTTATAACCTAACCATAAATATCTCCTCTAGGCTAATGCTTGATATATGAGATCGTGGGCAGAAGGCATTCTAGGGGAGGTTGTTTTTCATACTGATAATTTTCCCTTTAAACGTACTCTCTAATGCCAAAGAGTAGAGTTAACTATGTAAACATACAAGTATTGAAATGGTAAAATACATTAATATAACTTTTTAAGTGTATAACAGATTGGAAGATTAGCTCTCTAAGAATCTGCTATCCTTCATATAATTAAACGGATATTACTTACACCATGTACACATACATTTATTAAGAGGAGCTATAAATCAGAAAAAAAAAAGAATTAAAGGCACAAATAAAATTCTATAACTTTAGGGTACCGCTAGTATTTATACTATTATTTTCATTCTGTTGACCACATTTTGGCAAATTAGCCAGGAAGAAAATAAATGTGGTCTAAAGTGAAGAACACACTGCCGGCTTCAGTCCTTGAGTCCTTGAGTCCTCTACCGAGGTCAGGTAACCAGACTGGGTTAGCAGACTGGGGTTGGGCTTGTGTTTGCTGTTGACATGGGGAGGTCTTTTACTGAACAGCACACTGGTCATCGCCTGTGCTCCAGTCAGCACTAGGGGACCTCAGTTTCCAAAAGGAGGGTCACAAGGTGTTTGTGTGTTGTGTTCTTGTCTCTAGAACAGCCTTATATGTGTCATTTCTAAGCTTATAGCATCGTTCACCAACTTAAAGCCATTCACGGGTCACTCTTTCCCTTTAAGCTACAGCTGACCCTCCCTGGAAAGGTGCATCACCCTTGCTGGTCTAGCCTCTGGCTGCTGCTCCAGCCTGGTCTTCTGCCATAGTCCCCCAGGAGTTTCTGCCTCTCAAAAACAACTTCCAAAATGCACTCCTCTAGGCTGGTGCCCACAAGATGATACCGCCCTTTTGGGTCAGTTGTCTTTATTTCAAATACTTTATCTAGAAGGAGTGCATGCCCTATGTAACAGTTCAAACAAGAAATAAAGAAAATAAATGGTTTTCTCCTCTCTCCCAGTTTCCAGATCCCAAGATGGTTAATGTGAACTTTTTTTCTGTGTATTCCTCTATAAATATTTCTGGACTCATTTTATTTTTTTTAATTGTATTATTTTCTTAAAGATGTATTTGTTTATTTGAGAGAGAGAGAACAAGCACAAGGGGAGGAATCTCAAGCAGACTCTGTGCTGAGTGTTGAGACCAAGGATCTCATGATCTTGAGATCATGAGCCAAAACCAAGAGTCAGATGCTGAGTCAACTGAGTATTTTATTGTGTTTTAGTTATTTCTCTTAAAGTGGTAATAGTGCTATATTTCATCATAACTTTTCTCACATAATGGCAGTTTTTAGAACTTTTTTTTTTTTTGAAGATTTTATTTAATTATTTGACAGACAGAGATCACAAGCAGGCAAAGAGGCAGGCAGAGAGAGGAAGGGAATAAGGCTTCCTGCTGAGCAGAGAGCCTGACGTGGGGCTCGATCCCAGGACCCTGGGATCACGACCTAAGCTGAAGGCAGAGGCTTTAACCCACTGAGCCACCCAGGCGCCCCTTTTAGAACATTTTTAAGATCGACACATGCAGAGACCAAACATTCATTTTAATATCTGCATACTATTCCATAACATAAATATTGAGTAAATCCACTTCTGGTGGTTTCCATTTTTTTCCTTTGAACTATGCTAAAGTAAAATCTTCATAAATAAGTTATTATACCCTAGTACTATTATTTTTGTGAGACAGAATAACCCACTAAAACTACATGTATGTTTAACATTTTTGTCCGAACTGCTGTGATGATTTCCCAAAAAGGTTGAGACATCCGCCACTTGTTGACATGATCTCACTTAATACGTGTTCACTAGCGGCGGATCCTTCATTTTTGAAGAAGTCCCTTTTGGAAATGGCGGGTCATCATTGCTCTTAATTTGCATTTTTCTGACCATCCATAAAGTTGGGCATCTTTTCACATTATTAGTCTTTTGCATTTCCCTTCCCTAGATTGACCATCTTACGTTGTTTGGTATTGAATTGGATAGTTTGTTATTTTGTAAAGTAAATGGCAGAAGTATTTTTTACGAGTATGTATATTAACCATTTGTCTACAAGATAGTATATAAACATTTTTATCTTTTATATTACAGAAATTTTTGAAATACAGAACATTTTCCTTTTTAAAAAAAATTTATTTATTTAATTTCTTTTCAGTGTAACAGAATTCATTGTTTATGCTCCAGGCAATACGTGCCCTCCATAAAACCCACCACCTGGCTCCCCCAACCTCCCATCCCCTGCCCCTTCAAAACCCTCAGAATGTTTTTCAGAACATTTTCCTTTATATAAGGAAAGACTTATTCAGTTGATATCTATCCAAAGAAGCTCTCCCCACCACTTTCCTTACAACTGATATGATTTTCCAGGTTGTTTTTCTTTCACTATTATATTAAACTTCTTGTTTGTTTTCATATTTATAAATTTAACTTACTGGGAATCTTTTCTGCAGTGATGGCCATACTCACTCCCACTATTGGCTATTTAGTTGTGCCCACATAATTGATTAAATAGCCCATCCTTGTTTCATTGAATGAAAATGCCATATGTACTTACAGATATTTCTAGATTCTGTTTCACTGGCCTGTTTATGTATTTCTATGCAAATACCATATTTCATTGGCTACAACATAATATAACACTTATAATGGTATGATAATTGTAGCACCCGCTAGGGTGTTCCTCTTACTCTCATTAATCAAAAAGTAAATTCTCACATGTTTATTTTTCATGTGATTCTTTTCAACAGTCTTTGTGTTCAATCTCCCTCTCTCCCACCAAAATAATTCCACCTAGGATTCCAATATGACTGGCGCCAAAATTTTATGTAAATACTAGGACTTGTGTGTAGTTGATAATGACCCCTTATATTCAAGATATTTGGCCTCTTCATTTACTGAATTCTCTACTTGTAAATACTCATAATAAGTCCTTTGCCTTTCTTTCTGAATAAATATACCAGTTATTTTATAGTTTTTGTCAACATTAGCAAAGAGATTGCTTTTCTATTTCCATTTCAAGCTGGGTTTTGCTAATATGAAGGAAAACAATTAATTTTTTACTATATATGTTGTATCCAGCTAATTAGCAAAAATTTCTCATTAATTTTCATAACTTTTAATTGAGTCTCTTGGGTTTATTAGGCATGCCATCATGTCATGTGGAAACAAGGATAAATTTGTCATTTTATTTTAATGTTGATGATATGTGTTCTATTTTCTTTTCTTATTCAGCCATGGGTAATACAAACACTAGTGAGCATTTTCATTTAGTGCCTGATTATTATTGCTATTTTGACAAATGACTTTATCATATTTATGGTAGCTGACTTTTATCATATTTAATGTAGCTGAATTTTCTTTTTTTATTTTCATAGGATTTTATTAAAAATGGCTTCTTCTAAGTTTGATTACATGGTTTGGGTTTACCACTGGCATAATCTCATATACCTCCTTTAAGTTTTGAATAGCATGAATTAAATTGATGAATTTATTAAGGTTGAATGATCTGTGCAGTTTGATATACCCTATTCTTACCTTACTTATTATAGTCACCACTGCCTGGAAATATATCACATTCATTTGTTTATTGTCTTTTCACCATTCTAGAATGTATGTACTATGACTATTTTATTTGCTACTTTATCCTTACCACCTAGAATCGTATCTGGCACAGAAATGATAATACATATTGACAAATAAGTAAACAAATGTTCTAGGTACATTCACATTTTAATATATTACTGGATTTAATTTGTCAAAAATTTATTTTGAAGCTTTGTATCATTATTCATGAGTAAATTGGCATATAGCTTTACTTCCTGGTAGTTTTATTGACCTTTTAAGTTAAACATATGCTAGTTTCTTCATATGAGTTAGGATGTTGTTTTATATTATTCTGATTTGCATTTATTTGGGTAGTTGACAATTTGCTGTAGCTTACAGAACATCTTTTATGTTGTTTTTGATTTTTCTCTCTTTTTTCTCTGTTTATGATTTACATATTGATGTCTTCATTCACATTCATGGCTGTGATCTTTTCCCTCATGCTGCCCATTTTATTAATAGGTCTTCTCTCCTGGGTTGCCTGGGTGACTCAGTGGGTTGAAGCCTCTGCCTTCAGCTCAGGTCATGGTCCCAGGGTCCTGGGATCGAGCCCCGAATCAGGCTCTCTGCTCAGCCAGGAGCCTGCTTCTTCCTATCTCTCTGCCTGCCTCTCTGCCTACTTGTGATCTCTGTCTGTCAAATAAATAAATAAAATCTTTAAAAAAATAGGTCTTCTCTCCCTTAGGTCTTAGGGAAGCATGTGTTTTTTGTTTGTCTGTTTATCTTTCAGTTCTTAATTAAATTTTGAAATTCTTAAAATATATTCTCAAATTACATCTAAATTTGATTGAAACACTTCATTGTGTCCTAGTTATATTTCCTTAAGAATTTTCTTCAGATGAAAGAAAGTAAATTCTTCCTACAGGCATAACTGATGGCTCCCACAGCTCCCAGCGAGCAATTGCAGCATCTGGGGTGGGGGAGTGGGCGGTGGGGGTGAGCTCTGCCTGGTCCCTCCTAGCGGTGGCATGTAACTGCCTGGGAGACTTTCCCTCACACTTAAACATTCACAGATGCCATCTCTGAGAATGGTTTAAGTTTTGTAATGGCAATCTTGATTAAGAAGAGCTGTCTACACTATCATTTCTTCATAATCTCTGTTTCATTTGCTTGCTTATGTCTTTCTCTTTTTTTACATGTCTCTTTTCCACCAGATTATGTAGTCTCAGGGATGAAATTGTCCTATGTCTTTGTCCTTCCAACATCACATACATTTCTCAAAAAAAAAATTGGGATAGATGGCTAACTATGTTATCTTAGTGGCAGTCTTAGGCTTCAAAAGGTTTGATGTTCCTCCCTTATTATTTCACTTACTATGAAAGATAGACAGGATATTAATCTATTTCACTGACCAGGCAATGGTATCTATCTATCTATCTATCTATCTGATATACATGCACATACCCATCTATATATATTCCATAAATAGAATGGCTAGTTGGGTTTTTATTTCTTCCATTTGTAATTGGTTATGCTGACATGGAAAAAAAATACTCAGTGTTATACTTAATGTTGAGAAACTAGAAGCTTTCCCACTAAAATCGGGTACAAGCCAAGGATGCCTCCCTGCAAAATCCCTTTTTAAAATCATCCTGGAAGAGCTTGTTAATGCAGTCAGGCAAGAAAAGGAAATAAAGGTATACAGATTGAAAAAGAAGAAATAAAACCATCTTTTCTCAGAGATAGCATGATAATCTATGCAGAAAATCTAAAATAATCAGCAAAAAACCCTCCTTTTTCGAGTTTTTAAATAACCTTATTCATAATTGTTTATAGCAGCTTTATCCATAACAGAATAATTATTCATAATTCCCAGATGCAGAAGCAACTAAGATATCCCCAGTAGATGAATGGATTGATCAACTGTGTTACATCCAGACACTAGAATATTATTCAGGGCTAAAAATAAGTGAGCTATCAAGCCATGAAAAGACATGGAGGAAATTTAAATGCATGTTTCTAAGTAAAAGAAGCCAATCTGAGAAGCCTACATACTATATGATTCCAACTATATGGCTTTCTGGAAAAGGCAAACTGTGGACACCTTAAAAAGATCAACAATTGCCAGAGGATACGTGGAGAGATGAAGTGTTAGGACACCGAGGATTTTTAGGACAGTCAAAACCTCGATGATGTGTATATAATAGTATCATGATACCACGGATCTGTGTGTGTGTGTATATGCATATCTGCCTATATCCATATGTCATTATAATTTGTCCAAACCTATAGCTTGGATATAGAGTATAAAGTACCAAGAGCTCACACGACTGTGAGTTACAGGCTGGGCAATGACGTGCGACTGTCGGTTCATCAGCTGTAACAACTGTCCCACTCTGGCGGGGGATGTTGGGAACAGGGGAGCCTGTGTGTGTGACATGGGAAGTTATGAGTTCCCTCCATACCATGCCCTCAGTTTTGCTGTGAACCTAGAATTCTTCTAAAAAACTATCTTAATAAAACAAAACAAAACACTCCTGGGGAAGCAGGGTGGCTAAGTCGGTGAAGCATCTTCCTTCAGTTCAAGTCATAGTCCTGGGGTCCTGGGATCGAGTTCTGCATCAGGCTTCATGCTCCGTGGAGAGTCTCCCTGCTTCTCCCTCTCCCTTGTCCCGACCCCCCCTTGTGCTCTCTCTCACTCTTTCCCCCACTCTCTCTCTTTCACTCTCACATACATAAACAAATAAACAGATAAATAAGATCATAGAACAAAACAGAACAAGAGACAACCCACTCCTTGTTACCATTTGTTTCCTAATTCTATTCATCTTAGTTTTCCTGGATATACACAGTTCACACGTAAATTTACAAATTGTACTTTATTTTCCTCCTTTTCTAATGAGGAAATAAAATAAACATAGAGAATGTGAGAAACCATTAAAGCACATAAAGCACTTGCCTTTGCCCGGATTGGGCCCAAGCGGAGTGTTTGTTTATAGTTGTGTGTGCTGCCTGCAATAAAGAAAACAGGAATAAAAAGAAGCTTTAAATCCTACTTGCAAAGAAACAAGGACTTTTGAGGAGAAAAAGTTTAGATTTCAAGTCTAAAGTCATTTCAGATGTTTTAAAGCTAGGATTTTTTTTTTATTGTTCAATATTTCTCTTTGCCTGTAGCCGAAACCAAGTTATATTATCATTTTGTGAATCACTGCTACCGAAGGTATGTTTCTCTTGCACTTTCCATGTCCAGACCGGACACTTTAACGCTGAGTTGCATTTCCCAGCCTCTGGCTGCTGGAGAGAAGTGACAGCATCATTCTGCCAGGACTTGATCCAGGGAGTGGGGCCCGCTTTCCAGATCAGCAGCAGAGAAGCTCGAACAGCAGCAGCAATAAAGGTTAAGAGGAAGGTGCCGAGCAGCCGAAAGAGCACTTCACTCCCAGGACCAGAAAAGGCTGAGATGCAGCGTTTCCTGTCAGTTTCCCCTCCGCATGTCCTCGTACCAGGGAGAGTCCTTTCCACTCTCCCTTTTATTATTATTTTTAATTCCAGTGCATTTAACATGCAGTGTTATATTAGTTTCAGATGTGCATTACAGTGATTCAGGAATTCTGCCCATTACTCAGTGCGTGTCCCGATAAGCATCCTCTTAACCCCCCCACCCATTTCACCCAACCCCCAACCCGCCTTCCCTCTGGTGACCATCGGGGTGTTCTCTGGAGTTAAGAGCCTGTTTTTTTTCTTTGTTTCTCTATTTTGTTTATTAAATTCCACATATGAGTGAAATCATATTGTCTTTGTCTTTCTCTAACTTATTCCATTTAACATCATTACACTGTTTAGTTCCATCCATGCTGTTGCAAATGGCAAGATATCATTCTTTTTATGACTAAATAATATCCATTTATATTTATATATATACATATATATACATGCACACACCACATATATACCTAAATGTATGTACATATACAGACCACATCTTCTTTATCCATTCATCTATTGACAGACATTTAGGCTGCCTCTGCGTCTTGCCTACCGGAAATAGCGCTGCAGTGCATATAATTTTTTGGAATTAGTGTTTTCATCTTTGGGTAAATACTCATTACTGGATCTAATGGTAATTCTATTTTTAACTTTTTTGAGGAACCACCATACTGTTTTCCACAGTGGCTGCACCAGTTTCGCCCCCACCCACCCACCATCCTCGTCCTTTTTCTCCACCTCCTCACCAACACTTGCTGGTTCTTGTGTTGTGGATTTTAGCCATTCTGACAGGTGTGAGGTGATTACCTCGTTGTGGTTTTGATTTGCATTTCCCAGATGGTAAGTGATGATGAACATCTTTTCATGTTTCCGTTGGCCATCTGTGGGTCTTCTCTGGAGAAATGTGTATTCATGTCTTTTGCTCATTTTTGGATTATTTGGCGGGTTTTTGTGTTGAGTTGTTTAAGTTCTTTATATATTTTGGATACTAACCCTTTATCAGCTGTGTTGCTTGCAGATATCATCTCCATTCAGTAGGTTGCCATTTGGTTTGGTTGACTGCTTCCTTTGCTGAGCAGAGTTTTATTTTAATGAAGTCCCAATAGTTTACTTTTGCTTTTGTTTCCCTTGCCTCAGGAGACACATCTAGAAAAATGGTGCTAGAGCTGGTGTCAGAGAAATTACTGCCTGTGCTCTCTTCTAGGATTTTTATGATTTCTGGTGTCACATTTAGACCTTTATTCCATTTTGAGTTTATTTTTGTGTATAGTGTAAGAAGTGGTCCAGTTTCACTCTTTCGCATGTATCTGTCCATTTTCCCAACACCATTTGTTGAAAAGATTATCTTTTCCCCATTGCATCTTCTTGCCTCCTTTGCTGAAGGTAATTGGCCATACAATTATGGGTTTATTTCTGGGCTCTCTATTCTGCTATATTAATCTATGTGTCTGTTTTTGTGTTAGTACCACACTGTTTTGATTACCACTGCTTTCTAGTGTATCTTGATATCTGGGATTGTGATACCTCCAATTTTGTTCTTTTTCAAGATTGCTTTGGCTAGGGGCGCCTGGGTGGCTCAGTGGGTTAAAGCCTCTGCCTTCAGCTCAGGTCATGATCCCAGGGTCCTGGGATCGAGCCCCGCATCGGGCTCCCTGCTCAGCGGGGAGCCTGCTTCCCCCCTCCTCTTTCTCTCTGCCTGCCTCTCTGCCTACTTGTGATCTCTATCAAATAAATAAAATATTAAAAAAAAAAAGATCACTTTGGCTATTTGGTGATCATGGTATCTCCCCTGCCAGGTAAGTATCGCTTTGGCTATTTGGGATCTTTTGTGGTTCCATATAAATTTTAAGATTATTCTAGTTCTGTGAAAAATCCTGTCAGTATTTTGATAGGATTATATTAAATCTATGGATTGTTTTGGGTAGTATGGACATTTCAACAGTGTTTGTTCTTCTAATTCAAGGGCATGGGATATCTTCCCATTTGTTTGTGTCATCTTCAAATTCTTTCATCAGTGTTTAACAGTTTTCACAGTAAGAGTCTTTCCCCTCCTTGGTGAAGTTTATTCCTGGATATTTTATTAATTTTGCTATAATTGTAAGTGGAATTATTTTTTAAATTTCTGTTTCTGCTACTTCATTATTAGTGTATAGAAATGCAGTGGATTTCCGTTTATTGATTTGTATCATGTGACCTTACTGAATTCAGTTATCAGCACTGGTAGTATTCTGGTGAAGTCTTTAGGGTTTTCTCTATATCATATTACCTAAGTATCATGCCATCTGCAAGTAGTGTGAAAGTTTTACTTCTTCCTTATCCATTCTTTTTGTTGTCTGATTGTTATGGCTAGGATTTCCAATACTATATTGAACAAAAGTGGTGAGAATGGATGTCCTTGTCTTGTTCCTGACCTTACGAGAAAAGCTATCAGTTTTTCACCATTGAGTATGATGTTAGCTGTGGGTTTTTCACGTATGACCTTTATTATGTTTAGGTATGTTCCCTCTAAGCCTACTTTGTTAAGGGTTTTTGGTTGTAATGCTTTGTCAGATGCTTTGTACAGCATCTGTTGAAATGATCATATGGTTTTTATCCTTTCTCTTGTTGATGTGATGTATCATGTTGATTGATGCACAAGTATTGTACCATCCTGGCAACCCAGGAATAAAATCTACTTGATAATGGTGAGTGATTTTTTTAATGTATTGTTGCATTTGGTATGCTAATATTTTGTTGAGGATTCTTGCATCTGTGTTCATCAGAGATACTGGCCTGTAGTTCTCTTTCCTGTGGTGTCTTTATCTGGTTTTGGTATCAGGATCATGCTGGTCTCATAGAATGAATTTGGAAACTTCATTCTATGAGAATAGGTATTAAGTCTTCTTAAATGTTTGGTAGAGGGGCGCCTGGGTGGCTCAGTTGTTAAGTGTCTGCCTTTCGCTTAGGTCATGATTCCAGGGTCCTGGGATCGAGCCCCTCATTAGGCTCCCTGCTGGGCCGGAAGCCTGCTTCTCCCTCTCCCACTCCCCCTGCCTGAGTTTCCTCTCTCGCTGTGTCTTTGTCAAATAAATAAATAAAATCTTAAAAATAAAATAAAATAAAATAAATGTTTGGTAGAGGGGCACCTGGGTAGCTCAGTTGGTTAACCATCTACATTAGGCTGAGGTCATGATCCCAGAGTCCCGGGATTGAGTCCCACATGCCCCACACCAGGCTACCTGCTCAGTGGGGAGCCTGCTTCTCTCTCTGCCTCTCCCCCTGCTTGTGCTCTCTCTCTCTCTGTCAAATAAATAAATGAAATCTTTAAAAAGTAAAATAAAATAAGTTTGTTAGAATTTACCTGTGAAGCTGTCTGGTTCCAGATTTTTGTTTTTTGTGAGTTTTTTGATTACTGATTTCATTTCATTTCTGGTCATTGGTCTGTTCAGATTTTCTATTTTATCTTAATTCAGTTTTGGGAGATTATGTTTCTAGGAACTTACTCATTTCTTACAGGTTTGTTGTCCACTTTGTTGGCATATAATTTTTCATAATATTCTCTTATAAACCTTCATACTTCTGTGGTAGTGGTTTTTATTTCTAATCTTCTGTTTTTGACTTTGTGTATTGGAGGCTTCTGTCTCTCTCTCTCTCTTTTCTGATGAGTGTGGCTAAAGATTTATCAATTTGTTGATCTTTTCAAAGAAACAGATCTGGTTTCATTACTCTGCTGTATTGCTTTATAGTTCATATTTTACTTATTTATGCTCTAATCTTTATTATTTCCTTCCTTCCATGGGTTTGGGTTTCTTGTTCTTCTTTTCGTATCTCCTCTAGGTGAAGATTAGGTCGATTTTTTTTGAGATTTTTCTTGCTCCTTGAGGTAGACCTATATTGCCCTAACCTCCCTTTTAGAACATATTTTGCTGCATCCCAAACGTTTTGGACTGTTGTGTTTTCCTTTTTGTTTGTCTCCATGGGTATTTTGATTTCCTCTTTGATTTCTTGGTTAAGCCATTCATTATTTACTAGCATGTTATTTAACTTCATGTATTTGTATTCTTTCCAGATTTTTTTTTTCTTGTAGTTGATTTCTAGTTTCACAGCATTGTGGTCAGAAAAAAAAAATGCATGAAATAATTTTGGTTCTTTTGAATTTGTTGAGACTTGTTTTATGGCCTAACATTTGATCCATTCTAGAGAATGTGTCATGTATATTTGAAAAGAATGTATATCCCACTGTTTTAGGATGGAATGGTCTGAATATATCTGTTAGGTCCATCTGGTCCAGTGTGTCCTAAAAAATCACTGTTTTCCTTGTTGACATTCTGCTTGGATGATCTGTCCATTAATGTAAGTGGAATGCTAAAGTCCCCCACTCTGACTGTATTACTATTGATTACGTCCTTTATGTTTGTTATCAGCTGCTTTATGTACTCGGGTGCTCCTGTGTTGGGTACATAAATACTTACAATTGTTATATCCTCTTGTTGGATTTTTCCCTTTATGACTACATTGTGTCCTTCTTTATCTCTTGTTACAGCCTTTTCTTTAAAGTATGTCGTGTTCCATACAGGTATTACTATCCTGGCTTTGCACTTCCATTTCTATGATAAATGCTTTTCCATCCCTTCACTTTCAATCTGCAGATGACTTTAGGTCTAAAATGAGTGTCTTATAGAAAAAATAATTAAAAAATGAAAATAAAATGAGTCTCTTGAAAGCAGCAAATTGATGGGTCTTGCTTTTTTAGTCATTTCATCACCCTACCTCTGTTGATTGCTTAAAAAAGTAATTATTGATAGATATGTATAGATATTGTCATTTTGTTATTTGTTTATGTTGTATTATGTTTGTTTTTGTAGTTCTTCTTTGTTCATTTCTTCTCTTTCTTCTCTCACAGTTTGCTGGCTTTCTCTGATGATCTACTCATTTCCTTTCTCTTTATTATTTGCTTATCTGTTACCAGTTTTTGATTTGCGGTTACCTTTACATTTATATGTAACATCTTAGGCATATAGCCATCTATATTAAGTTCATGGTCGCTTAAGTTTGAACCCATTCTTTCCTCCCCCCACCCACCATATTTTATACATATGGTGCCATACTTTACATCCTTTTATTTTGTGAGTCCCTTCACTGATCTTTATAGATATACTAAATTTTACTGCTTTATGCTTCCCACTTTTCCTATTTCTACTTACAGTTTTTCTTTCCCACTCAAAGAGTCCCCTTTAACATTTCTTATAGGGCTGGTTCAGTGGTGATGAATTTCTCTGCCTTTGTTTGATTGGGAAACTCTCTCTCCTTATATTCTGAATGATAACCTTGCTGGGTAGAATATTCTTGGTTGCAGATTTGTTGTTGTGTTTGTTTGTTTGTTTCCTTTCAGCATTTTGAATATATCTTGCCACTATCCTCTGGCATATGGTATTTCTGCTGAAAATTCAGCTGATAGCCTTATGAGGTTTCCCTTGATGTAACTGCTTTCTCTTGATGCTCTTAAAATTCTCTTTTTATGAGAACTTTTTGCCATTCTAACTACCACATGTCTTCATGTGAACCTCCTTGTGCTGATTCTGTTAGGAGCTGTCTATGCCTCCTGAATCTGGATTTCTGTGTCCTTGCCCAGATTTGGGAAGTTTTCAACTATTATTTCTTCAAATAAATTTTCTACTCTCCCTTTCTCTCCTCTCTTTTTGGGATCCCTGTAATGCTAATGTTATTGTACTTGCTGGTGTTGCTGAGCTTCCTGAATTCACTTTCATTTGTTATTTTTCTCTCTTTTTTTTTTTTAGCTGGATTACTTCCCATTACTCTGCCCTCCAGATCACTGATTCTGCATCCTCTGGTCTACTATTTATTCCACCTAGTTTATTTTAAATTTCAGTTATTGAGTTTTTCATCTCTGATTGGTTCTTTTGTGTGTTTTCTGTCTCTTTGTTGAGGGTCTTGCTGAGGTCCTCCACTGTTTTCTCAATTCCAGTATCTTTATGACCATCACTTTAAATTCTCTGTCAAGCATATGATTTATCTCCATTTTGCTGAAGCTGTCTTGTTGTGATTTTGTTCTCTTTCATTTGGGTCGTATTCCTCTGTCTCCTCATTTTGTCTGATTTTCAGAGTCTGTTTCAAGTGTTAGGAAAGCTAACTTGCTCTGGAGAGTGGTGGCCTTATGCAGCAGAGGTCATGTCATGTCCTGCTGTATAACACCCCCTGTTTACCAGGACCTGGCTTTTCAGGAGTGTCTCCTGTGTGTGTCGTGTGGGCACCGCCATTGTGGCTAAGCATGTTCTCCTTTAGTCCAGCTGTCTGCCATGGCTCTGTTCACTTGTTGTGGGAAAGGCTTGGTCCCAGTGTTGTTTGTCGTCCAGTCTCCTTGAGTTGAGTCAGAACAGACATGTAGCAGAGATGCAGTAACGCCAAACTACACGGTGCTCTCCTTGTGTTGTCTCCCGAGAAGCCCCCATTGGTGGGCAGGAACTGTAGTTAGACTGCCAGCCCACTGCCGGGGACATAATTGGATTGGTTTGTATGATTATCTATACCCCCAGCCCGCCACCGGGGCAGAAGTCACTTTGGAGTAGTGCTGGCCCCTGTTGGTGCTGCTTGCACACTGCCTGGATTGTGACTCTGCTTTGGATGGGCTCTCACAAAAGAAGGCATAGTGGAGGGGGCAGATCCACAGAAGAAGCTGGGGGCGGAGCCTGTGATTCCAGCAGGGTCCATTTGGTCTGCTGCAGGAGGGGACCTGGAGCTGCCTGAGAAAACTCTTGCCAAGGCAGGCTGGGTTGGAGGGGGTAGATCTGCAGAAGCACATGGGGATGGGGCATTCTGTTAGCAAGCTAGGTGGAGAGTATTAGCACTGTGCTCCTTCCCACGGGTGTTCATGTATCTAGGCTGGTCAGCAGGGGAAGGAAGTGGTGCTCCTTTGTTCTCAGAGCAAAGATCCCAAAAATCCCTGCACTCCAGCACCTGCTTTGAGATTAGTAAATAAATCTCCTTCCCATATACCCCAGGAGTTTTCCAAACG
>ML105980.1:0-21487 GCA_003697995.1 Taxidea taxus jeffersonii | reverse complement strand
GGGGCTGGGGACCGTTGTCACACCCTCATCTTTGGGGCCGGGGACCGCAGGCAGGATGACCTGTGTGCCCCTTGTTCCGGGTAGGGTAGGTTCTGGCCAACTAGCAGGTGTACCATCAGGGGTCAGTAGGACCCTTGCAAATAAGAACAGCCTGGGGTCCAGACAGCTGGCTTTGGGACACTTGTCTGGACAGTGGCATGCTTCAGAGGTTTGGAGAGCAACACCTGTTACCCAAGACGCAACATCATTTGCAGATGCGATAAGCGAAGTATGTTACAGCTGTCGCCTTCAGAGAGAATAAGCAGGGTTGACTCCCTTTACCACTTTACCTTTACTCCCTTTACCACTGATAACTCGATGGTTCTCAAATGTGTGGTTTCCAGAGCAACAGTAAAAGCATCACCTGCCAGCGTGGTAGAAATGCAAATCATGGGCCCCCTTTGGAACTACTGAATTAGAAAACGCTGGCGTGGGGTCCAGCAACATCTAGAGTAACACCCCCCCCAACAGAAGGTACACCTGGTGTTTGAGAGCCACAGATGTTAGTCACTGTATCTCTGGTCAGAGAAGAACGAGGTTAGTTTGGTTTCAAGTAGGGAAAGAATAAATGAAGGGTAGTGCTGTCAGATGTATAAAAGGATGATGGTAGAATTTGTTGAATAAACCTACTGATTTTTTCATTAAAAGTATATAAAAGTATATATCTAGGGGCACCTGGGTGGTTCAGTGGGTTAAAGCCTCTGCCTTCGGCTCAGGTCATGATCCCAGGGTGCTGGGATCAAGCCCTGCATGGGGCTCTCTGCTCAGCGGGGAGCCTTTCTGCCTACTTGTGATCTCTGTCTGTCAAATAAATAAATGAAGTCTTAAAAAAAAAGAATATATATCTAATGCCCATTTTCTGCAGGGCACTGTTAAGATACAGGTATGAATAAGGGATTCCATAATTCTTCAGTGTCTAGATCAGGGGTGGACCATCAGTGATGACTTATGGACAAAATCCCATTTTCCAAATGTTTTTGTAGGTCAAGTTGTATGGGAAGACAGACCTAGGTGTGCATCTGCTATTGTCTGTGGGTACTCTTAGGCTGCAGTGAGGATTGAGAAGCTTGACAAGGATCCACGAAGTCCCACAAAGCTGAAAACATTTAATATCTGGAGGTGTCATTAGAGGCCGAGTCCTGTGTTTAAAGGGGAACTACTGTCCATATTCCAAGTAGTTAACTCAAATGGGGTTGCAGAGGAAGTGAGGTGTGCGCGTTCTGTTGTCCAGCGAAAAGCTTGTGTCAGATTCTGGCCACAGCAGAGAACTTCCTTGGTGGACGTGGTCGTCGTGGAAGGCGTGAAGACGGTTGGGCAAGAGACAGAGCAGTTACCGTGCCGAGCACCTCAGTGTACAAAGGGTAGAGGGGTGTGCGAACACAAAAAGTAACAAGGGGAAGAAAGGAAAAATAAAAAGATTTGGGTTGAGAAGGGAGAATATAAGCAGTCAAAACAATGTGGCCTCATAGAAAGCTAAAGGGAAAGCACGTGTGCAGGACAAGGCTGATGAAGCCGATCAAGGAGACAAGTACAGGTGTAGAACATTCCAGGCTGCTTAGCGAGGGGGGCGGGGTCCAAGTCTTCCAGGGCATTCTGGGACCCTGTGCCAAGGCAGAAAGCATGTAGGAAGCGTGCGGGGAGAGTCCCACTCTGCTGCTGTGTAAGTCTGCATGTTGGTACCTGCTTGCTTATAGGAGTGTCCCCTCGATTCCTGACTCTGTGTCCCATCCATGCTGCTTACTGACCGACTGGGAGCGGCGCTGTGGAAAAAGCACTGGGTTTCCCCTTAGAAAGTCTGGTTACCGGGGCGCCTGGGTGGCTCAGCGGGTTAAGCCTCTGCCTTCGGCTCAGGTCATGATCTCAGGGTCCTGGGATCGAGCCCCGAATCAGGCTCTCTGCTCGGTGGGGAGCCTGCTTCCCCCCCCCTCTGCCTCTCTGCCTACTTGTGATCTCTGTCAAATAAAATCTTAAAAAGAAAGAAAGTGTGGTTACATCCTGCCTTCACCTCTGATTGTTTGACTTTGGGCAAATCATTTCATGGCTGAGTGTCTCCCTTTCCTCATTTGTGGGATGGTGTTTCAGGCTTCCTTCTGCATTCCCATTGTGTTCTGCTGCTGGACTCACCACGGAAGGGCACCGCTAAACCGGAGTCACGGGCATTTCCCCAGCTCCAGGGCTGAAAGAGCAAAAGAAGATGAGCAGAGACACTCGGACCCCCCCAAAAGGGGACTGCTGACTAGTTTGAAGGGAGGGCATTAGCTTTCCTCCAAAGATTTGGTGTGGCCTTATTTCTAACCCACACTTACAGATTTCCTCTCTTGCCTGGAGAGATTGCTCACTGTGAAAATGTTTAGAGAGGGGAAAAGGGCCGGCTGAACTCCAAGCCTGGGATTTCTCACGGAGTCCTCATTCTTTCAGGAATTTTTCTTTAAATGTGGAGCACACCCGACCTCCGACCAGGAAACGTCAGTAGCTTTGAACCTGATCACAACAAATAGTCGACACATCACCTGCATCACGTGCACCGATGTCAGGTAAGGCTGGGAAGCGCCGTCACCCTGGACAGGTTGCTTCCCGGTGCCAGCGTCTCAGGGGAACTTCCTCGGTGGTTTCTTCTTCTGGAGGAGTGTCCGCGTTGCTTCGTCTCTGCTGGCGCGATGTGGGTGTATTTCCGTGCGATCAAACCGTGTGAAGTGCCTGATCCTTAGTGGGGGTCGTGGTCAGAGCTTCGGTGCCCTTCGCCCTGGGTGGGCACGTGTCCATATCATCCAGTTGTTTCAAGCGCCAAATCCTTAATGGGATCAGTGGTCAAAAATGTGCTAAAGAGACACATGAGGTGACTTAGGTTTACAGGTAGTGTAATCTTAAAAAAATAAGCACGCGTATTAATAGGGGTGAGTTCTAAGACAAGTTAAAACGTGATGCTCCTGTAACAATTTATGAACGCCATTTATTCTTGGAATGTATGATCCGTAACATTTTATTTTAAGCCAGATATGAGGCTCGAACTCACAACTCCAAGATCAGGACTCATGCGCTCCACTGACTGAGCCAGGCGGGTACCCCGACATTTTATCTTCAAAATATCTTTCCATACACTTTAGTTTTTCCACGTGACTTGCCCTGTGTTTATATTAGGGCGTGATGTGTATTCATACGGCCCAGATGAAAGCATGTAGCTAGTTTGGGACCTGGTTACTTCTAATTTCAGTAGAAGAAAGAAAATGTGGAGACGCTCTGTTAGAAAAACAGGGATAAGGACTAAATTTAAATTTCAGTGTGGAAGAAAGTCACCAAGTAGGGGAACCTGGGCCTGCTGAAGCTTCAGAGTTGACGGCTGAGAGTCGAACTCCTTACTTTGTTCAGATGAACGGAGTAAAAGAAATTCCTTATTGCATATTCTCTGAGGTTGGCCAGAAGCTCAAACTGCAAGAGAGGGGGCCTAGCCCCGGTATTAAGAAGAACTTTCTAGTGAAATCCCAAAATGAATTAATGAGTAAAGTCCAGGAAAGCTGCTTGTTCCAGGCTTTTAAGCAAAGACATAAATACCCTGAGCGTTTTAGCGTTGTCTCTCTTTGGTCTTGAGAGTGTGTTAGGCGGCCTTTTAAGGTTACCTTAAGCTCTGTGATTTCGTGGTTGGGGGTATTAATACTCCTAACATAACACTTCTGTCCTTTCATAAATTTAAATAAAAATGTTGACTAATAGAAGCCTAAAATCCTTAATAGCATCTGTTAGACAAACTTGGCTTCCAAGAAGGGATAAAAATAGGACTTTTTTTGGCCGCTGCATTTTTAGTTCCTGGTGTGATAGGGAACGCCACTGTATTGCCTAAAACGTAGCTTTCGAGCATCCCTTGGTAAGGTGAACAGTTGCAAATGGGTAATGACTTCAGCACCCAAGAGCAGCAAATTCTTCTGGTATTTCAGGAAAGGAGCTGGGGAGTCCTGAGAACAAGAGCTTGCCTGTCAGCCAGCACTGAGAAATTAGAATCACCTCTCAGGTTTCCTGGGAGAAATGAGTTTTTCTCAGAGTCAGAAATGCAGCCTGCGAGCCAATATTTAAAAGCCTTCCATTAGAGTTGGTAAAGATGGCATTAAGATACGGAGTCTTGATCGTGCTCTCTTACTCTGAGCATTGCTCTCCATGCTTCCTGCTGCCAAGCTCTCGCCTTCGTATTAGTAACTCACAACCTCCCAACCTCCACCCAGAAAAACAAGCCGCTTCTCAGATCCACGGGGAGATAATTGCTGGAAAAATAATATTGTCTGTTGCAATAAAATTTTTCCTATTATTATTTTGAGGTGATTTTAAAAATAGAAACTAATGTATTCAATTAGATCTAAGTGTGTGTGTAGAACCAACCACTTGACTGAATGAGGTCCCTTCTTCCATACGGCAGCACAGGAATTACCTGTATGTAAAATAAAGGAAGAGGCTCGCTTCTCTTATAGTGAAGGATTCATACACAGGGATGTCATAAAAGCCTGCATGAGGACACACCGATATTTCATGTTGTACTTTGTGGATTGCTGTGGTTTCTTTCTTTCTTTTTTTCTTCCTAAAAATGCTTTCTTTTCTAAGTTAGAAGTGATTCACTCACAGAAAACCTAAAAAATGTTAGAATGTTTTTACCCTTGTGGTTAGTAAGATTTTGGCTTAATTCTTTCTAGCATCTTGAGTATGCCTAAATATCTGTGTGTATATATGGGAGGGGGCTGTGCAAAATGTAATTATACTGTACATATAGCTTTGTATCTGGCTTTTTCCACTTAGCATTGCATCATGAGAAATTTTCCCTGCTATGAAATAGCCTATGGAAACAAGTTTTTTGTTTGTTTGTTTGTTTTGTTTAATATTTACCTAAGATTTCATCGTTTGGGAATATTCTAATCATTTCCCTATTGCTGGTGATTTGAATTATTTCTAATTAAAAACACTAAATTAAGCCACCTTTAAGTCTATATCCCTTTCCAAAAATCATCAAGTGCTTGTTTTGAATCTAAGACTGAATGTCATAGAAATGGTAACAGAAGGTGAATGTCAATGGACATGTTTAAGGTTCTTGATGCATATCGCCGAGTTTATTTCCATTTTAGACCATGACTGTCTGTCTTGAGAGGGCTCCCTGCTGCATGTTGCCCATTATTATGTTTGTAGTTTTAGTGTTTGCCTGTTTGCTAAAGGACATTAATTTTATCACTAATATTTTTATTGGCAAGTTTGAACATTTCTTTTTTTTTTTTTTTTAAAGATTTTATTTATTTATTTATTAGAGAGAGAGAGAGAGAGCACAGGCAGACAGAGAGGCAGGCAGAGGCAGAGGGAGGAGCAGGCTCCCTGCCGAGCAAGGAGCCCGATGTGGGACTCGATCCCAGGATGCTGGGATCATGACCTGAGCCGAAGGCAGCCGCTTAACCAACTGAGCCACCCAGGCGTCCCTGAACATTACTCTCTTATTTGCGTTTTCTTTTTTCTTTCTTTTTTTTTTTTTTTGTTGGCTTATTTGCATTTTCTGTTGTGAGAGAAAAAATGTAAAACTTTCTGAGTATGAAAGCTTTAGGGAAGAATCTGAAAAGAAAAAAAAAAAGGATTGCCTCTGCTGTTACTTTCTCATTCACTTATAATATCAGTGTGTCCTTTGATAATACAAGGTTTTCTGACCTGTGAATGTATGTTTCAACGTATTTCTTTGGTTTGTATTTTGAAATACCACATCTTTCTGGAGATAAATTGTTATTTTATTACAGAATCAAAAGTACAAATTGGGGTATCTATATTTTATGTTTCTTTTATTTATTTTTGTATGTACCCTAATCATACATCATTAGTCAAATTAGGCATCATTAACTACATAATAGATTAAAACCAGTGGATTAATTTCAATTCCACTTGTTGGTTGCTGGCATATGGGAAAGAGATTGACTTTTGCATATTAACCTGGTATCCTGCAACCTTGCTATAGCCACTTATTATTTCAGGAATTACCGTGTGGATTCTTTCAGGTTTTCTGCATAGATTATTATGTCATCTCTGAACACGCACAGTTTCATGTCTTCCTTCCCTATCCTATCCCTTTATTTCTTTTTCTTGCTTGTTCGCATTACTAAGGACATCCGGTATGATGTTGAAAAGGAGTGATTGAGTAAGGACCCATGTGCCTTGGAACTAGTCTTAGTGGGAAAGCTTCAAGTTTCTTTCCTAGTTTTCTGACAGTTTTTTTTTTTTTTTAAAATCATGAGTAGGTGTTAGATTTTGTCAAATACCTTATTCCTGTGACTACTGATATTATCATGGGATTTTTCTCTCTTAGTCTGGTGCTTAACCTGTTTCAGTCTACAATGGATTATATTAATTTGCGTGTTGAATCAGCTCCACATATGTGGGTTCAGTTCCTCTTAACTATTGTATGTATTTCTTTTTAAGCTCTTCTGTATTTGAGTTGCAAATATTTTGTTGAGGATATTTACATCTACACTCATGAGAGGTATGGGTTTTCCTGTCTTTGTCTGCTTTTAGCATTAAGGGAATTTTGGTCTCATAGAATGAGTTAGGAAGCGTTCCTTCTGTTTCTGCCCTCTGAAAGAGATTGTAGAGAATTGGCCACAAGATAGAAATTTATTTATTGTTGTGCTTTACAAACACACACATTTGTATCCAAGGAGATTAACATCTCTTTTATCGACCTTCATAACAGTAATTCTTAATAAATATTTAATAACATATTTCAGGATCTCCAACACCACTAAGCTAACTAACAGAACCTCTTAGGCCTTCAGCCTCCTTATAAAGTCTGAGATTTGCAGTAGGTCATCTATAAAGCTCTGGCTGGTTTTTAAATCTTGCAAGAGGTAGGAACAATGCTTGTTCGCAGCTTATGAATCGATCGTATCATTTGAGAAAACACCTGTTTGTGGTCCTGCCTGCTGACAAATGCAGATAAAAGATGAGGTTTTCAGTGACACTCGTTTCCAGAGCCCACATATATGGTTGTGATATGTAAAAGTCGGTGTGTCTAGCATAAATGTGTTATTCATTTCTGGGTATCAGGCTTAAAATTGAATGTGGGAAAGTGGTTTGTGTCCTTTGAGTTTACATTGTATGTAAGCAATGTATTTCTTCCCTTAAAGAAGAAACAGCCTGAGACTTTATGTGAACCAGCAGCTTCCATTTGCCACAGCCACACGGTCCCCTCCACTTACCCACAGCTGTGAGCTGATCTGACCCACTCAGGACTATCAGCTCATAGTCTTACGTTTATGAACAAAAAGTAGTGATATGAACAAAAAGGAGAAACAAAACAAAGCAAATAAACAACTGAAAATTTGAGCCAAGAACAGAAAGTACAGCATTTGAAGGCAGAATGGCTATATTATGCATTTCCTTTTTTTTTCCCTTCAAGTTTTTATTTAAATTCCAATTAGTGGACATACAGTGTAATGTTAGTTTCAAGTGTAGAATTTAGTGATTCATCACTTACCTCATAATTTTTGTTATGTATTTCCAAAAGAAATTCCATCAGAAAGGTTCAGAATACTCCTGGATATCTCAGTTTGCCCTAGAAGTGACGATACTCTGCCGTATGAAAATGACAGGACCGGTACCACAGTGACACTTGTCTTCTTTCCCTGACCCATGTGTGTAGCTTGCAACTCACCCAGACATCTGGTAAACCTCTTACCCCATCCCCAGCCCCTGAGGGAGGAAAACAGTATTTCTGCTTCTTGAAGCTTACTGCAATATTATCCTTAAAATTTAAAAAGTAAAATTTGAAAATTACAAAATAGAGAAATGATTAGCATGATATCATTTGGCAAAAAGAAAGAAATCATCCCCACCCTTCCGCTTTGCTCCTTCTGAGGCTGCCTAGTGAATTCCTTTTTTTCACCTTTATCTGCCATTCTTCCGTTTACAAGCTGAAGGCAAACTAAAAAAAAATAACCGTGTTTGCGCAGCCAAGTTTTAACTTTCCTGAAACATGTTTTAAAACTCAGTTCCTAGGTGGACCTTAAATCTAAGAACTGGTCCTACCTTTATAATTTTCCTCAATTCTTCCCGTAAAGACTTGCGTTTTTGATGTCATTATTGTTTGATATAAATGCATTTTTATAATTTCATTGCTTTCAGATTTCTCTTCAGATTCTTTCAGCCTACTGAAGTCATGCTGCTTTGGGATTGCAGACTTAAAAGATTTACTTGGGTTTGGAGATCAGTAAAGATTTATCTCCAAGTCCATTTGTACTTGTTCTTGGTATCCTGGGGGAGAGTTATTTACCATTTGGCAGTATGTTCCTATGTATTCATTCATTTAAGAGGTCTTAAAAAATGGAAATCTTAGTTCTTTTCCCTTTGAATACAATTGTTATGTCCTGGGCTTCTCCTCTCAATTCACACTGTAATTTTAGCTATATTGGTGTTTATGTTGTGATTTAGAATTAATATGCAAGTTCTTTTTCTAATTCCGAGACATTGTTTAACAGTTATATTTTATCAACGTAACCGTTTCTTGACATTTTGGCATTAGATGGGAACTGATGGTTTCATACATTCATCGGTATCTGAAGAGCATCTTCAGAGACTCCAAATATAGCCACATATAATTTAACTCATCTTTAATGTGGCCTCTTTCAGTAAATGGCTTTAGTTCTGTAATGGAAGAAGTGTAAGATTGTGTGTGTGTGTGTGTGTGTGTGTGTGTGTGTCATAGCACTAGAGACCTTTGTGCTGGCAGATCTATATATTTCTCTTATTAGAGAAATAGCTTGTATACTCCTAGGTAATGTTACATGCCAGGAACAGAAGATAGTTTCATATAAGGGAGACTCTCAGAGCATCTGTATTACAGAGAAAGGTAAATCAGAATAACATGTTTATATTATAATAAACAGGAGTCTGTTACAGAGTGGAATGGAGTATCTTACACCTTTTTAAGATGAAACAGAAAAACTTCAAAGATACGTCTTCTAGTTTGAAGCAGGCTACTTCCCACTGTGCCCCAGGCCCCATGGGAGTTAGTTAGCATGTCGTGAGTGATTTCTTTCCTGAAGGGCGTGTGTGGCACACTCTTGGGACAGAACGGCTATAAACCCTTCCAAGATGGAGAATTCTTCCTATGGGTGGACTCTCCCATACAGGAAATTACACTGCCTCTTTGAAATTAAATGGTGCTTAATTACCTGTAATTCTTTCACCAATTTAATTTCCACTTAGTCGAATATTTGTCTTATAGATGAAGACATTGAGGCTAGGACATTTAAAAACTTAACATCTGGTCACATCACGAGGAAGGAGTTGAATCAGCCTCCCGGTGAAGTCCCTGGGGTTGGCCTGCCTCTCATCACACCTGACCCCCTGCAGGTCTGGGTTTCCTTGGTAGAGTAAAAGGCAAGGCTGTCTGCTGGGGCTGGAAGGTAGCTTTGCATATGAAAAGGAAGATATTAGCCTTAGAGTGACATACAGAGACAGTTGGAAAACCAGTAAGAGCTGAAACACCTGAGCTACGCACAAGCCCTGGCTAGGTTGCAGGGGTTGCAAGGACAGGGTCCCAGCTTGGTGGATGCTCAGACATGCTGATGCTGCATGTCCCCCACAAGCCTTTGTGTCAAAGAGATTTCAATATTTGTTGACTTGAATCAAAGCAAATCTGGGGGGTTCCTGGGTGGCTCAGTGGGTTAAAGCTGCTGCCTTTGGCTCAGGTCATGATCCCAGGGTCCTGGGATCGAGCCCCGCATGGGGCTCTATGCTCGGTAGGGAGCCTTCTTCCCTTCCTCTCTCTCTGCCTGCCTCTCTGCCTACTTGTGGTCTCTCTCTGTCAAATAAATAAAAATAAAATATTTTAAAATAATAATAATAAAGCAAATCTGGTTTCATGTAGCACAACAAACAGAAAGCAAGTTCTTTTTATATGGACCATTTTCCTTTTAGAAAACCTCTTCTGTAAGAGTGCACGTGTCCTGATGAGCGTGAAGTGATGTCTGTGTTGAATCACTGTATTGTGCACCTGTAACTAATACAACACTAGTAATTACTCGGGAATTTAGAAATCAAAACAATGGGGAAAAAAAACTCTTCTGGATTTAATAGAATTTTCCAAAACTGAATGAAAAATTAACCAGAAATCAATGGAGAGGTTTACAGGGTTAGTAGGAGTAAGGGGAAAAGTCAAATTTTCAAGTCCAACCTTAGAATATAGATTTCTCAGCTCTATTGTTTGGGGTCAGTTACTTATGAAAACAGAAGAAATAGTTTATCAGCACTGATACTTTGAAATGTGAGCCATTGTCAGTTTTAATGTCAGTCAGTGACCTTCATTTCTCCTGCAGCGAACCCTGTAGATTTCAGTGGCAGGGGGCTGCATCAGTGGGGTGTCCTGGAGATGTTACAGATGCTTATGCATGAAATCCATAGGCCTCACCTTTCCGTTTAACTGTCCCTGCGGGTGCACAGCAGCCCCCGCTGGCACTAGTAGGACAATATTGCAAATCCTCGTGGACCAATTTTGTATCCGCTAAGGTCAACCACGCATGTTTGTAACTGTCTGGATTTTAAGCAGCTCATTTTCTTATGGTGGAGGTTAGGACGCAACTATCTCCGTAAAGCATCGAAGTGGCTTTGCTAGACCTTTTTTGACGGCCACACGTTATTTTTAAGGTCCATTTTCATTGGAAATAAATGATCACATAGTTGTTGTTGTTTTAAAATTTCTTTTCAGTGTACCAGAATTCATTGTTTATGCACCATACCCAGTGCTCCATGCAATACATGCCTTCCATAATACCCACTACCAGGCTAACCCAACTTCCCACCCCCTCACCCCTTTAAAACCCTCAGAATGTTTTTCAGAGTCCACAGTCTCCCATGATTCATTTCCTCCAATTTCCCTCAACTCCCTTCTCCTCTCCATCTCCCCATGTCCTGCATGTTATTTCTTATAATCCACAAATAAGTGAAACCATATGATAATTGACTCTCTCTGCTTGACTTATTTCACTCAGCATAATTTCTTCCAGTCCCATCCATATTGGTACAAAAGTTAGGTATTCATCCTTTTTGATGGAGGCATAATACTCCATAGTATATATGGACCACATCTTCCTTATCCATTCTTCCGTTGAAGGGCATCTTGTTCTTTCCACAGTTTGGCGACCATGACCATTGCTGCTATGAACATTGGGGTACAGATGGCTCTTCTTTTCACTACATCTGTATCTTTGGGGTAAACACCCAGTAGCACAATTGCAGGGCCATAAGGTAGCTCTATTTTTATATTCTTAAGGAATCTCCACATTGTTTTCCAAAGTGGCTGCACCAACTTCCATTCCCACCAACAGTGTAAGAGGGTTCCCCTTTCTCCACATCCTCTCCAACATACATTGTTTCCTGTCTTGTTAATTTTGGCCATTCTAACTGGTGTAAGGTGGTATCTCACTGTGGTTTTGATTTGAATCTCCCTGATGGCTAGTGATGATGAACATCTTTTCAGGTGTCTGTTAGCCATTTGTATGTCTTCATTGGAAAAGTGTCTTTTCATGTCTTCTGCCCATTTTTTGACATGATTATCTGTTTTGTGTGTGTTGAGTTTGAGAAGTTCTTTATAGATCCTGGATATCAGCCTTTTGTCTGTACTGTCATTTGCAAATATCTTCTCCCATTCTGTGATTTGCCTCTTTGGTTTGTTGATTGTTTCCTTTGCTGTGCAGAAGCTTTTGATCTTGATGAAGTCCCCAAAATTCATTTTTGCTTTTGTTTCCTTTGACCTTGGAGACATTTTTTTTTTTTTTTTTTTTTTTACTTTGGAGACATATCTTGAAAGGAGTTGCTGTGGCTGATATAGAAGAGGTTAGTTACTGCCTATGTTCTCCTCTATGATTCTGATGGATTCCTGTCTCACATTGAGGTCTTTTATCCATTTCAAGTTTATCTTTGTGTACGGTGTAAGAGAATGGTTGAGTTTCATTCTTCTACATATAGCTGTCCAATTTTCCCAGTACGATTTATTGAAGAGACTGTCTTTTTTCCACTGTATGTTTTTTCCTGCTTTGTTGAAGATTATTTGACCACAGAGTTGAGGGTCCATATCTGGGCTCTCTACTCTGTTCCACTGGTCTATGTGTCTGTTTTTATGCCAGTACCATGTTGTCTTGGTGATCACAGCTTTGTAGTAAAGCTTGAAATCAGGTAATGTGATGCTGCCAGTTTTGTTTTTCTTTTTCAGCATTTCCTTAGCAATTCGGGGCCTCTTCTGATTCCATACAAATTTTAGGATTATTTGCTCTAGCTCTTTGAAAAATACTGGTGGAATTTTGATCAGAATGGCATTAAAGTATAGATTGCTCTAGGCAGTATAAACATTTTAACAATGTTTATTCTTCTGATCCAAGAACATGGAATGGCCTTCCATCTTTTTGTGTCTTCTTTGATTTCTTTCATGAATGTTCTGTAGTTCCTCGAGTACAGATCCTTTACCTCTTTGGTTAGGTTTATTCCCAGGTATCTTATGGTTCTTGGTATTATAGTAAATGGAATCGATTCTGTAATTTCCCTTTCTGTGTTTTCATTATTAGTGTATAAGAAAGCAACTGATTTCTGTACATTGACTTTGTATCCTGCCACATTACTGAATTGCTGTATGAGTTCTAGTAGTTTGGGGGTGGAGTCTTTTGGGTTTTCCATATAAGGTATCATGTCATCTGTGAAGAGAGAGAGTTTGACTTCTTCATTTCCAATTTGGATACCTTTTATTTCTCTTTGTTGTCTGATTGCTGTTGCTAGGACTTCTAATACTATGTTGTACAAGAGTGGTGAGAGTGGACATCCTTGTCATGTTCCTGATCTCAACGGGAAGGCTCTGAGCTTTTTCCCATTGAGGATGATATTTGCTGTGGGTTTTTCATAGATAGATTTTATGAAGTTCAGGAATGTTCCCTCTATCCCTATACTTTGAAGTGTTTTGATCAGGAACGGATGCTGGATTTTGTCAAATGCTTTTTCTGCATCAATTGAGAGGACCATATGGTTCCTCTCCTCTTATTGGATCACATAATTTATAAATAGCAATATTGTACTTAGAAAAGTAATGATAAATGGTTTTTTCATTTGTTTTTCATTGCAATGAGCAATTGGTTTCAAATTTGGTGAGGGCAAGAAGTTATTCCCATTGCAAATTATTTGTGCTGATTCATACCCTCGGGAAATTTCTACCTGCTGGGACGTGTTTAGTGGTAAGCAATGACATGACCTACCTTTCTCTCTGCAAACACCATTGATGTAGCTACTAATTCCCATGACCTGTAGAATTAAGTATTTTCCAGTTTGTCCATTGTTCCTTCCACAGCTTATAGAGTTAGTTACAACCAAATTAGCAATAGTCTCCATAACCTGGGGCAGGAGCAAAGTTATTTATTGAAATAAGGGTCGCCACATGTTGTTTCTGTTTTTGTTAATTTAGCAAATTTCACATCGAAGAAAGCGTGCCTCAGCCCGTCTCTGCAGTGTGCTGAAAAAGAAGCCCCCGGGGTTTCTAGATCCAGATATCGATTTCCACAACACCGAGGGCTACTCCATGTACTGGGGTGATAGTCCCTTATACCGTCACATGCACACTTTAATGTGTGGAAAGGGTGTTCCCTAACCCTGGTATCACGGGCGAGGCCAATTCATGCAGGTGTCCGCCATGCTCAGCACCTCCTTTAACGAGGGAGAACTGAAAAGTCAGTCTGTTCACTCGATGGGTATTTACGGAGCTCATCTATGCCTCAAGTAACTGTTCTAGGTGCTTCCAGCTGGGATGAGGTGTATTTTTGCTGGGGCTGGGGGAAACAGATGACAGCTGTATATGCTCACAGTGAGTGGTGTGGTAGAAAAGGGCTGGTTCAGACACGGCAGAATTTGATAACCTTGAGGGCTTTCTCCATGTGTCATTCCTATGAACAGGGACCCCAACTTCTTTTTTTAAGGCCAAGGCTTTCCAATGATTCTTATAACTTGGTCAAGACAGAATTAAAAATATATATACATAGACTAATTTGTGTGAGTTTAAGCAGTGCAGGCACTAATTGGACTACTCCCTCTTCTTTTACACTTGGCCAGCTGGCTGCTGACGTTATCTGCTGCAGCGCCATCCTACGTGTTACTCTGGAAATGACCAGACCTAAACTCCCAAAGCCAGACTCTGATGCCTGGTGCTGCCCCTGCCAGACTCTAGATCTGGTTCCTTCTGGAGATGAACGAGAGCATTCTTCGTGGTGTTTTCCGACTATGTGGGACTCTCTTCATATATGCTCAGGCCAGACCCATATGCACACCAAGATAATCCGACCTAATTATATATTCCTCTAGACTAGGATTGCCCAGGACAGGGTAGGTCCAACAATAGGGAACAATTTCTATCACTGTGTCGACAGGTGTTAGATATTTTGCATGTGTTGATCACTTTGCTTCTCTGAGGTAACTGCTATATGCATTGTGCAAGTAAGAAGAAGTACGAAGAGGGTATCTTACTTGCCAAGGGTCACATTGCCGCTAAAATGGAGAGAGAGGGTGAATCCGTATTTGTTCCACAAGAATTCTGACCCCCAAATCCCTGCCCCTAGTTAGCGACCAATCTGTGTGGCCTCGGGAATATGTTCATTGCCTTAAAAAAAAAAAATTGTGGGAAAAGAAAGGGAGTGTAGCTAGGAGATGAGACTGGCCTGAGGAGGGGTGATTTCAAATGGCAGTTAAATGTTGAAGGAGTATTTGCAGAGTTGTGGCTTTTGGTTTATTTGGGATTAATGGTACCACCTAATGAGCAAGCAGCAAATGAGGGAGAGGATGGATAACTCTAGGCTGAGGTTTCTGTGGGGGTGGTCCCAGAGGAAGCGTTGTGTGGGCCCCTACTGCTTGACAGGAGAGGCTATGTTCAGGGTCCTAGGGCTGCAAGCGTAGAGGAGCTCCCTGGGACAGATAGCTGGGGAGACTTCAGGGGCAGCCATGATGGGGGACTGAGGAGGACGTGGTGCCTGGCATGGAAGTTATTACCAGGCACAGCACGAGAAGGCCCGGAGGAACTGAGCAGCCCACATGCCCTGTGGTGATTCCTCACTGGGGGTGGAGCCCTACTCACTAAGATGTCACCTGAGGACCTCAAGGAGAGATGTCCAGGATTGACGGTGCAGGGAAGAACATGACCTGGATGACAAAGGTGGTATCTCTCAGCCCGTCTTCATCTTTGTTCCCTCTGAATCTCTCTGCTCCGTGTAATCATCTGCTTGTCTCTTGTGACTTCCTCCCTGCAGAAGGATCTTGAGGGCTGTCCTGCCTTTAGTTTGTCTTAGGAAAATTATAAGTATTTTTTTCAGGTATAAAATGATATCTTTAAGCCACGTGCCCATATTCAGATCCACAAATAGATACATGGTCACTTGGTTGTAACCAAGAAGCATCACAGAGATGAGGGAGAAGACAGTTTGTTAATACATCTAGATAAAGTGGCCTAATGTCTAGGTTTAAAAGTGAACCTTGACTTCTCATGTCATATGTAAAAGTGAACTATCAAGTGGAATTGTGGGTCTAAATATAAACGTTGAAATAATAAAGCCTCTAGAATATAAAATAGTGGGAAGTCTTTGTGACTCTAGTGTAGAGGAATATTTCTTATATAGGATGAAAAATCAATTATAAGGGAAAGTGATAAATTTATCCACATTAAAATGTGGAACTTATCAAAAGATGCTTTAAAGGAGTAAATAAACAAGCCACAGAGTGGGCAATTTGCAACACATGTAAGTGATCAAGGGCTCAAAGTGTAAAGAACTGCTACACATCAATAAGAAAAGGAAAGACAACACGATAGAAAAAAAGGCAAAATATTTGATACAAAAAAGAGATTATCCAAGTGACTTATAAACATTCGAAAGTGGGAAATGCGAATTAAAACCTCCATGTGTTACTACAGTGTACCCAACGGAATACCTAAAATCTAAGAGACTGACAAGCCCAGGTTCTGGTAAGGCTATGAAGCAGCTGCAACTGCCATATGCTATTACAGGCTTGTAAACTGATGTAACCCTAGCAAACTGATGGGCAGTACATCCTTGAAGGTGAATGTACACTTATCGTATGACCCAGTAATTCCACTTGTAGGTATAGACCAATCAGAAATGCATACATATGTTCATCAGAAACACGTGTAAGGAATATTCATAGCAGCATCATTAAGGATAGCTGAAAACTTCACATAATCCAAGTGTTGATCAATGACATCTTCTGGTATGAACATAAAATACCATACAGTGATGAAAATGAACTGGACTACATGTAACTATGAGCATCATGTTAAGAGAAAAATCGGGACACTAAACTCCACTAAACTCTTCCATTTCTTTGTCACTATGATTTTTCTCTCTTCCCCTTTTCCTCCATTAGTCGTACCTTTATGATGATGACCTTCCTTGACCTGTCACTCTGACCCCTGCATTCCTTATTATTCTCAGAATATGATCTCCAATACTGTGTATTCAGTATTTTATTCAAAATGTATTTTTCTGTTACTTTCTTTTTAAGAATTTAGAAATACAGTTTTCAGTAGTCTTCAGAATTGTATTATGACTAAAACATTTGAAATTTTTAATATCTCCAATAAATATTTCTCTGTAGATCATAATGTTTTTAAGAAAAATCTCCCTCTACTAGGAGTAAGCTCAGAGATTTTGATAGAGACTATTCTCAATTCTACCCTTAAAAAAAAAATGAATAAATGTTACTGGCAGAATAAATATTACTATTAGCCCAAGTATTGTCTTTTCCTTTACTCAAAGAACCTTTCTTTGACAAACATTTCTTTTATAAAACAGAACTTGTCAAATAAGTTATTTTTATTTATACATATTTTGAAAGCTCCACCACATTTAGATGCATCAAAATCAGAAGGTTTTCTCAAATTCACCTTTTTATGATAGAAATAGAAATTTATCTGATTAAAAATAGGAGTTGTATGAAGACTCTTTCAATGAGTTGAAATATCCCAAGAGTTCAGTTATAGATTCCAGAATAGAAACTTTTTGCATCATTTCTCCTTTACTTTTGTAGAGATTAATTTAAATGTCTTCTCACAAACTTTTTTTAGTGATTTGTATTTACTTCAAGCTTCAAAAAATGGAAGATTTAAGGTACTCCATTAATTAAATAATTAAATATTGCAAAGTGATTTTAAATGAAATATAAACAAATTTAGGAGACTCTTATAAAGTAGTTAATACTATTGTAGTGTAGGGAAGAAAAAAATATTTTCCCTTTAATTTCTCCAGCTAGAGTGCTGAGGAAAGGCAGACTAACAAGAGAAAAACAGACAGAAGCTCATTAACATGTGCATCAAACATACACATGGGGGTATCCAGAGATGAGTAACTCAAAGGGGTGGGTAGAACTTGGGCTCATCTAGCTTCTTAACAAAGGAACAGTAAATTTATACAGACATCCCAGACATAGGAAAAGGAATTTGAACTTGTACGGCAACAAATTCTGGAAAGGTAAATATATGGGGAACTAAGGAAGGTAAGGGCTCATTCCTGAAGTTTGTCATGTAGATTCTTCTGGTGCTGTTTTTGAGCTGATAAGGGTCCAGTGATTAACTTCTGTCCTTCCTGGTGTTGGGGTGATATGGAGAAGGGGGACTTTCACAAATTTATGTCCTGCTTTTAGGCAGATAGGGGAAGAGCTTTTCTTTTATCTCCTCCTTCTCTTTTGCCTTTAGCTCAGAATAATCCTTATGCCAGTCTGGCATATTTTGGCCTATTTTAGCACCTTCCAGTAGGCAATTTGTAATTTTTTTTTTTTTTAAGGCTGAAGCTTTCCTAAAAATATGATTGATGATGGGAAGGAAAGTGAGACTGTGCATACTGCCACCCTGAAGAGAGAGTTTTGTTTTTTTTTTTTTAATCCAACATCAGTTTTGTCACAACTCTGTTGTTCAGTTACTCCATGTAAAAATATTTGTAAATTTTGACAGCAACAGTTTCTGCTTTGATTGGTGGAATATCACAGCTTATTTGATACAATTATGAGTAACATGCACACCAGGATTACTTCAAGCATGTTCCACAAGTTTCTAAATTTAGTAAGGACATTGTTTTCAACCATAATGTCATATTCCACCAAAATATATATTTATATTGTCACTTTTAAATGAGGAATATATTCAATGTTGAACTTTCAAACTGAATTACAGAATGTCAGTAGAATTCAGAATGTCAGGTATTTTGCCACCAAGAGCATAAACTTTCAGAAGCTTTACTCTGAGTCAATGAATTACATAAAAAGAATAATTGAACAATTATTGGAATTAACAGAGTTTCCATTTTCATCATACGGTGGGGCACTGATAGGAGACTATTCAATTTAACTCTTCATGAAGTTCTACTAAGCAAACTAGCACTAGTAGCTATCACTTACCTTTTTGTACATGCACAAGAAAACCTGGAATCAAAACCGAGCAAATTAATTTAGAGCAGTCATTTGATCTAAATGAAAAACCACACTTCACTGAGTAATATGCAAATGTACCTTCTGAGCTGGCTCTGTAAAATCAAGCACAGCATTCTTAAAATAACCATGGACTTTGTAGTAGACTCTGATGTTGCTGCAGCAGGCTTGTGTCTCTGGTCTTCCTCTGGCGGATGATATTTTAAAAGTCCCTCTGGTAGATGAAAAATGTGGGCTAACCCCTATGCAACTTGTATATTTATCATTAACTTTCTTGAGAAATAGGAGTTCTGTACTGTAATATTGTGGTTTATAATAAGAAATATATATTTGGTCTTTGTCCATTCAGAGCTTCTAAAACCTTTGGAATTTCCCAGATGATGGGTTGGGGAAGTGTCTTTTGTTCCATCAATGAGGCTACTTTGAGTTTTCACCTGGAGATGGGGGCTGGTTGTTTGGGGATCCAACCATCAGATGTGAAGGTTGGAAATTTCAGTCCCACATCTGACCTGCAGGGAGAGAAGAGTGTCTGGAGACCAAGTTCAATCCCCAGTGGCCAACGATTTGATTAATCATGCCTTGTAATGAAGCCTCCCTAAATGCCTGAAAGGATTATATTCTGAGAGCTCCTGGGTTGGTGAACATACAGAGATTTGGGGAGAGTAGGACACTCAAAGAGCATGAAAGCTTTGCACACCTTTCCCCATGCTTTGCCCTAAGCATCTTTTCCATTTAACTGTTTGTGGGTTTTATCCTTTCGTGATAAACTGGTAATTTACTCTGTAAAATATTTCTCTGAGTTCTGTGAGCCACTCTAGCAGATTAACCAAACCCAAGGAAGGGGGTCACTGGGACCTCCAGTCTATAGGAGGTGGGTCAAAATCTCTGGATCTTTGGCAGGTGGGCCAGAAGTCCAGGTGACAGCCTGGACACGGGATTTTGGAGGCATGTTTTTGTAGGACTGAGTCCTTAAACTGTGCAGTTTAACGCTATCTCCTGGTAGATAATATCAGAATGGAGATCAATTGTCTGAGAATTGCCTGGTGCGAGGGAGGAAGAACCCACACACCATTGGCATCAGTACTATAATCTTACGTACTTTGTACGTACTTCCTGTTTTATCTCATTACTGTTGGCAGGGTTTATTCCAAAATAAATAACTGGTACCAAAAATCACACTAATAGTTACAGATTTGTGATCAGAACAGGATAAAAAGCCTTGCAGCGAAAGCCTTCTGCTGACTTTCGTGTGCTTTCTATACTGTCCAGCTTCTGCCTTCTGTACATGTTCCTTTAAAGTGGACCTACAATTACCTATGATTTGTATTGACCCCACCAATTGTTGGGCTGGTGACTTCATGCATCTCATAGACCTCAGCCCAGTCCTGGCACAGATGGACACTGTACCTTGCATGCTAGACAAGATCGCTCCGTACAAATGCCTCTGAACTGGAGACCCCACATCCTACTTGCAGCCCCTCTCCTCCTTCTGCCCAGGCCATGTGTCAGTGCCTATCAGTGACATGGGCTCTTTTGATGGGAAGAGATGAAAATGAGAGGGTGAGGTGAGCAGTGCTACAACCCAGAGAGGACTCAGCCTTCATGAAGTCCTTTTCTTTTGTTTGCCTTGAGATTCTGCTAAACTCATTCTACGATGCTAGAATGCAAGACGAAATTAGTAATGTTTCCTAAAAGTTTGCAAAACAAATTCGTCACTAGGTTATCCCCAAATTGTGATGCTGCCACCACTGAGGCTGAGGGGTTGTCCCAGGAGAGGAAATAAAAACTTGTTTGACTCACAGATAGGAGCAGAGAGCCATGTGTTCCTGTGTTGTTCTCTGTGTTTATTAGTGAGAATTCCCAGTGATAAAGTGAATTATGCCTCTCTTTGTTCATAAACTACAGCAAGGGGAAAAAAAAATGAGGTTCCTGGGTGGCAGTTTGGTTAAATGTCCAGCTCTTGGTTTCAGCTCAGGTCATGACACTGAGCCTCACTCGGCATGGCGTTGGCTTGGAGATTCTCTCCCTCTCTCTCTGCCCCTCCTGCTTGAGGGCATGTGTGCACACACACTCTCTCTCTCTCAATAAATCAATTTTTTAAAAAAAGGAAAAGAAAAGCAGGCTGCCTACCAGATAGATGAGGAATTGGTATTTGGTTTTCTTATGTCCACAGAGTGACTTCAATTCCTTGTTCTGACAAAGACACTTTATTCTGAGCAAGACAAATTGACTTTCTGTCCCTAGCAAGCTGCAATCCTAGATTCTTCCAGCACTGACCCCTTTGCTAGTAGTAACTAATCCTCATTCCACTTACACATTTCGCTTAAAACTCCTCTTTCAGAATGCCTCTTTTGGTGAAGGCTTTTCCTGGTTATTTCTTTCTCATGGATATAGATATGTGTACAGACAATCCAAGAGTGACTTACAGGCACCTACTGTCATGGATGTGATCTTAAAGGATTCCCTAAATACTTACCACCGTGATTCATCCCCAGTAGCTAAAGGAGAGGGAGTCTCTGCTTCTTCCTTCTTTCCTTCCATCTTCCCTCTGTTTTTCAGTTAAGGTTGGGGAATCTTCAGTCTATCTGGAGTGGCCTTCCCAAATCCCGAGATGGGTAGGTAGTGTAGGTTATAAGAACTGGGGGGTTCAAAGCACAGCGCAGCCTCTCTGTCTCTCCAGATAGGAGGAGTTTCATCTTCTCATTGTACAGTTACTTGAGGTTCGACTCAGGTGTGGGGGCACCAGAACCCCAAGCCCGGCTGGCATAGCCCTGCCTTGCAGTTTCAGTGTCAAATGGTAATTCCAAAAGTTGTAATTTCTAAAGTCACAAGTTTTAGGACCCTATGTTCTGGTTCCTTAGGGAATAAGGAATGCGTTCTACCTACAAAGTCATGCCCTGGCTCGGGGCACCACAGACAGCAGACAGCTCTGGATGGAGTCCTAAGAACAAGCTTTGGGCCCAGAATCTACCACCAACTGATTATCTCA
>RCUC01147114.1:0-13180 GCA_003697995.1 Taxidea taxus jeffersonii | reverse complement strand
GGCTCTTTTGCTGCCAAAACTACTAACTCTTCTCTGGAAGGTTAAATCTCTCTTAAAAAGGTTCAGTTATTTTCTCTCAGGGTATTTCATAGGGTCTTTGTATTATATTTGGTTCTTTTTTGTCTGATTAGTCTTTATCCTTTTGAGATGATTAGTCCCAAAAGACTTCTTCCTTCAAATGTGTCTCAATTCTTCAGCTCTTTATTTTTTGGCTTGTAATCAAAGATCAATTTCTGATTTGCTTCGTTTTAGGGAAGCTCAGTGGAAAGTTTTCCAAGCTGAATAGGATATTGGTTAAACATATAAGCCTCCTGAAACCTTACTATAGAGGCTCTGACCTGAAGACACTTCTAGTAGTTGATGTGATCATTCATTTCTTAAAACCAGCTCTTTTTCTTTTGAATTGAATCACCTTTAATTCTGTAAATTGAATGTTATATTGCACCAGGCAAACTGCTGTGAATAATTATAATACTCATTGCCGAGTGATGTGACTTCTTCCTCAAAGCTAGGTAGTTGAGGGAAATTGCATGATTACGTCCCTAGGTATCTTGGCTCATTCAGGGAGTCCTGTTGGCCCTCTAGGGAGCTAATGCATCTTTAATTATTTAAAGGTTCACATAAGACCCCATATAGATAAAAGCACATTAGCTCAGCAGCTAAACAACAGTAACATGAAACATGTCAGATACCGAAGAAAGAAGGACTAGAAACGAATGCAAACACAGGTGCTACCATCTCTCTCTGAAGTATCCCGTTCCTCTATCAGTATTTGGTTGACAATGGGAGACTATTATGCATGGGAATTACCCATGTTAGGCACATTCTGAAATATAGGGGCCTTTCAAAGTTCTATACAACATCCTGAGAGACAAATGACATCTAGAATATACTCTGATATCTTGTAGTTGGCCAAATTTAAGAGAAATCATCTGCCTTTTTTTTAAAGATTATGTATTTATTTATCTGTCAGAGAGAGAGAGAGAGCACAGATGGGCAGAGGGAGAAGCAGGCTCCTCATTGAGCCAAGAACCCGATGTGGAACTCAATCCCTGGACCCTGGGATCGTGATCTGAGACTAAGGCAGATGCTTAACAGCCTGAGCCACTCAGGCTCCTTGTTTGAAAGTAGTGTTTGAAATGACGGAAGATGACCATGTGAAGACACAGAGGCACAAAAGGAGAAGGCCATGTGGTGGCAGGAACAGAGATGAGAGGAGTGTGTCTTTAAGTTAAGGAACTTAAAGAATTGCCAGCAAACACCAGAAGCTAGAAGAAATGAGGATTCTCCCCTTCAGGTGTCAGAGGGAGCATGGTCCTGCGGACACCTTGATTTCAGACTCCTATCCTCCAGAATTAGGAGAAAATAAATCTCTACTGTTTTAAGCCATAAATAAATAAGCAAATCCACAAAATTATGAAAAATGAAGAAACTTATGGAAATATTAGTACATCCATAATGTAAAATATTTAGATGCTTATACCAAGAGTATAAATAAAGTGTTTCTTTTCAACTCATGTAGCCATTGTTTCTCTTTACTCTTTAGGGAAAAGTTTAATGTGAAGCCCTCTAAACTTTATGTAGGAATGTATATGTGCATGTATATGTGTGTATGGGTATGTATGTTAAATACACACACACACACACACATATATATCGTATCTGTAATACACAGTATACACATGTATAGACAAATGGAATATAATAAACATAGGGGCCTGAAAATTATTTAATGTAAAGTTGGACTGAGACATAAAGGCACATGTGAGACTCCAAACGATCCAGTTGGAAGCAACCTCAATTTGTCAGATCAACAAAAGTTGGGAGCTCTCGGCTCCACTCCTCTGATTGCCATTAAAACACTATCTTAATGACAAAGTTCACTGAAATGGAAATGTATGTGGTGGACATTGTTGGGAATATACGCAGTGGGGTCCTGGGCTCTCACCATCCTCCCTACCAGCACACACACTCCTAGCCAGACGATTCATTGCTGAGCCACAGCAACGTTTGAGTGGACCCATGCTGAATTCTTGGTCATGACTATTGGTACAGGAAGGAGCCTGTGTCTTCAGCGTTCGAATCAAAAAGGGACACAGTTATTTTCATTCATTGTTTGAGGGGGAAATAAAGTCTCTTCAAACATGGCAGTGGAAGGGTGAGGTAGTTATCTGGTTATGACGTCAAATTTCAACCGATAAAATAAAACAGAGACCTAATAAATAAGGTAGAGTGGAGATACAGAGAGGACAAGAAACATTTATTTTGTGTCATCACTAAAACTCTGCATTAAACTATCCTTGGGTTTTTCCTATTAACCAAATTCTCCTTATTGTATGAGCCAGTTTGAATTATGCTTTTGTCACTTGCGACCAAAATTATCGGAATACATTAGCACTAAAATGTTAAATCATAATCGACCTACGTATTTGCCAAAATTTAACAGAGAGCTTGCTTGCTAACTTAATAAATCCAATAGTCCATGTTCCAATACATTTGGGAAATAGTGAGGATTATATTTCACACTTCCAAAGATTGCAACTTAATAAACATTTTAACAAACGAAAGACGTCTAGAGTAAAAATTCTAGAATAAAAATCCATAATTATAATGTTAATTCATCATTTGTATTTTATATAAAGTATTTTCTACTTACTTAAAAGCTTAAGTTCTACCCAGTTATATTTTGAAGACCAGCCAGGCTTAAAACACATTTGGTCTTTTTTTCAGTTCAACTCACGAACTTTTGTTTTTTCAGTACCTTCTGTACATAGATTGTAATTTAACTTAAAAAGACAAGTGTTCGCAAAGCATCTGTTACATTTGTGTAACTTGGACTTTTAAGAACATAAACCTCAGTAGCTTAACATTTCTGACTTCAACAGTAATTACGTTTATCAGAAATACTGGAGAGTTTGTGGTACTATGGAAAGCTGGACAACCAGACTCAAAGCTGAACAGTCACAAAACATGCCCTAAACGACGCTGTAGAACTTGTCCAGGGTTCAACTGGCACCACCCTTAAGAACTAATGCTGCCGTTTGCAGAGCACAATTGTACCTGTTGCTCAATCCCGGGCCACCTGTTCAACCACCCTTTCCGCTCCCACTGTACACCCCACAACAGATGCTGTAGCAGCTGCTGCATTGCCTCCACTAGAAACAGAGAGCATCTAAGTAAAGCTGGTTCTTATGAATTCCCGAGTCAAAATTCAGTGCAGGCGAACAGATTGGCGGAACTTAAATCATACGTTGAGACCCTAGCTGCAAAGGAGGCTGAGAAAGCATTTGGCATTTTAGCTTCTCAAGCAAGCAAGCTCCTCAAGCTGCAAAGGAGGCTGAGAAAGCATTTGGCATTTTAGCTTCTCCAACAGACTTCTGTGAATGATCAGAGGGTCATTGTTGGCAGCTGTGACCACGTACCCTCTGGAACCTCTCTCCCAGTCAGAGCTTTCCATTGCAGGGTGACCAGGGTGGTCTCTTGTTCCTATCAAGGCTGATAGGCTAAGGAGTTTCTCGAACAGCGACAGACTTTCAATAATAATCAATATCCATGCTTTCAACCCAAGTGTCTGTCCATCGCTAGATGAATTGATAAAAAAGATGTGGTATATTCAATGGAATATTACTTGGCCATTAAAAAATGAGATCTTGTCATTTGTGACACACAATATTGAAGGACCTACAAGGTATTATGCTAAGTGAGTAAATCAGACAAAAACAAATACTATATAATTTTACTTGTATGTGGATTGTAAAAAACAACAACAAAAAATGGAAAAATGAAAAACCAGACTCTTTTTTTTTTTAAAGATTTTATTTATTTATTTGACAGAAAGAGACCACAGCCACAGAGGGAACACAAGCAGGGGGCATGGGAGAGGGAGAAGCAGGCTTCCTTGAGAGCAGAGAGCCGGATGTGGGGCTTGATCCCAGGACCCCAGGATCATGACCTGAGCTGAAGGCAGATGCTTAACGACTGAGCCACCCAGGCGCCCCATAAAACCAGACTCTTAAATACAAAGAACAAAGTGGTGATTGCCAGAGAAGAGGGTGTCGGGGAATGGATGAATTAGATAAATGGGATTAAGAGGTACAAACTTCCAGCTATAAAATAAATAAGTCATGGAGATGAGAAGTACGGCACAGGGAATATAGTCAGTAATATTTTAATAACATTGTATGGTGACAGATGGTGACCACACCCAACATAGTGAACGTTGAGTAATGTGTAGAATTGCTAAATTAAAATGTTGCACACCTGTAAATAATTAACATTGTATGTCAGTTATACTTCGATAATAACAATAATAAAATCCATGTTTGATTCATTCATTATCAACATAAACTTTTCTCTTTTTTAAACACAAACGACTCATGCATCCTTGTAAGAGATGCAACCCTTTTTCCAATGGCGGGACACTTACCTATACTCTCTTCCACAAAGGAACAAACCAAAATCTCATCAGTCATAGCAACTACTCCAAGTCTAAGAATTCTGGGTGATGGCCATTCCTCTTCTAATCTCATCACTATACTGTCTTGATAATTTGTCATGATCGGTTTTAAAATTAAACTAACCACCCCCAATATATGCTACACAAAAATTAGGGAGCAAAAAAGAGGAAAGAAGAGGGAAAAATTGTTAACATATATAAATATAAAATACATGTAAAAATATAAATATACCAGACAATGCAAGAAAAAAAATGTGGGTGGAGGTTAAGGACTTGATTTCTGTGAATGATCAGAGGGTCATTGTTGGCAGCTGTGACCATGTACCCTCTGGAACCTCTCTCCCAGTCAGAGCTTTCCATTGCGGGGTGACCAAATCTTCATTCCGGACAGAAATGTCCTTCATAATCTACTAACATGAGTCTGCTGTGGTCATTTATTTTATTTTAACAAAATTGATAGCCTTTATTCATTAGAGCAGTTTTTGGTTTACAGAAAAGTTGAGAAGAAAGTATAGAGTTTCTGTGTTTGCCATTCCTATTCATCTTCCCCCAAGCCCCAGTTTCTGTTATTTTTAGTATCTTGTGCTGGTATGGTACATTTGTTAAAACTGATGAACCAATATTGATGCATTATTATTAGCTGAAGTTCCTCCTTTAAATTCAATTTCACTCTTTGCATTGTATAGATCTATGAGTTTTGCCAAATGTATGATGTCATATATCTACCATTACAGCATCATTCAAGAATAGTTTTAGTGCCCTAAAATCTACTCTACGCCACTTATCTATCCCCTTCCCCCCAATTCCTGGCAACCACTAATGCTTTCACTGTCTCTATATATACTTTCCTGAATGTCGTATAGTCAGAATATTACAGTATATATATGCTTTTCAGACTGGCTTCTTTCACTTAGTAAAATGCATTTGTTTCCTCCATGACTTTTTGTGGCTCGATATCTTTTTATAAAAATCACTGAATAATATTCTACTGTGTGGATGTACCACTCTTTATTTATCCATTCACTTACTAAAAGATATCTTATTTGCTTTCAAGTTTTGGCCATTAGTTTTCATTAATTTTTACCACAGGACTTGGCAGAATTAGGAGCCATCCAAGAGGATCCCCTGTATTCTTTTTTATTTTTCTCAGAAATCACAATTTTAATTCCCCTCTAGAGCCAAATTTTACTCCCCAGCCAACAATGTAACCATCTCTTGAATTTTTTATTGTTTGTCCAGGAGCATGAAGAGCCCTAAAAGGCCACATAGCAGTCTCTCATCCTCAAATTCAAAGGAATATTACTGTGAGAATATCTTCCCCTGGGTACTAATTCAGTACCCAGTACTAATTCAGTACTTAGGAAAAAGAGACAAAAATTTGAAAAGGATCAGTAATCGTAATGGTGAAAGGCATGACTCTGACATCTGTAACGCAGATCAAAGATTCTTGTATTTGCTCCATGGGAGACCCACACAAGCTCATACTTGATTACGAGTTCAGAACACACACCACATCCTCTAACATCAGCCCACCCTCGCAAGCCATCATTTCTCACCACTAAGTGCTAAGAGTTATTTTTGGGTGACAGGGCCAATGGTGAGACAGGCAAGGTCAATGCATATATATTATTTTGTTATAAAGAGAGCTCCTTGCATACAAGCAGTGTAGAATCAGACACTATGGCACCATATAAGGCATTCAATATGCCCATGGAGACTGGTGATTAGAGAAGCACAGTGTGCAGATAAAGACAATGTCATCTCAGAATAGGTATCTATTCCAGTTTACAAAACTCCCTGTTGCCACGGTGACACAGGAATGAAAATATTATCAATGAGCCTGCCAAAAGGTAAGTAATTTGTTCACCTGAGATATATTATTGAGTGCTTAGCCTTGGTCATTGTTGCTTATATGCTGGACAGCTAATAGTCTTGGCAGATAAATTGGCTTTGGTGAGGGACGAGGCATGTAGTTGAGCCTATGCATGTTCTCTCTGGCTACCACTAAGGTAACTTTGTTCATTAGCTTTCTGAAAGAGCAATGTAGTGCCTGGTGAAAGAGGTTGTTTCACACCTACATATCTGATTGATAATCTTGACAATAGTTTGGTAAGCATTCATGTTAAGCTAAATGTTTTCCCACTCTAGCTCATTCTTAGTGGTTCATCCACATATTTTTCCCCAAAACTCATTATTACCAATCCTCCAATCTTTTTTTTTTAAGATTTATTTATTTATTTGTCAGAGAGAGAGAGCACACGCACACAAGGAGGGGGAGAAGCAGACAGAGGGAAAAGGAGGTTCCCCATTGAGCAAGGAGCTTGATGCAAGACTCTGGGATCATGAACTGAGCTGAAGGCATACATCTAATCGACAGAGCCACCCAGGCGTCCCACCAATCCAGTCCTTAAACATTTAACTAAATTATTAGCTACCACACATATCTCAATAATATCTCATCTTGCAGGAATAGTGGCCAACCAAATATATAGCTTGAAGTATCTTTTAAGACTACACTCAAGTGGTCTATGATGCCGAAGCCATCTACTTTTGGCTGGCACTGATATATTGTGCAGTGACTTCTATAGAATAGGCTCAATTTTTCTCTCATTAATCAGCTGGCCATAGGGAATTTCCCCTGAAGACACAGACGAGGCTCAAGGAGGGGCTGCAGCACAGAGTAAGCTCTTGCAGCTTTCTGTGTCTTCAGGATCTACTTTGGCTCAAGTCCATATATATTATTCCTGCCTGCTACTGGGGTATACTAGTTAATTGGGTAGCACTAATTTCATGATAAACAGTTCATCTTGTCCTATTTTGTTCCATTGATAAGACTTCAGTCTCCACAATGGCCCAGGATCAGATCAAGAGCTGTCTCTTGAAAAAATGTTATTTTACCAAAAAAAAAAAAAAAAGAAAGAAAGAAGCATTTTGCTATAAACTCTTGTGAACTTGTGAAGGGTACTCTAGACCATTAGCATAAAGAAAATATTGTATTTATATTTCTAATAAAGTACGTTAGAAGATGAGACTATGCAAGCAAAGGCCACCATGGGGTATTAAATCAATGGGATTGTCAATAAAAATATCATAATAGAAATTAACATAATGCAATCATAATGCAAAAATGCTAGGAAGTATGAAGCTAATATAACAAGAAAGAACTGTTGAAAAATAAGGACAAATCCATACATTATCACACATAACTAACTTTGTTAGATCATGCCAATTAGGTTTTGCCTAGTTGAAACCAGTAGAAAACCTTAATAACATAGCAACATTTGATTTTGACTTAACAAGAAGTCTTAAGGTAGCTGGACCCCAGGGTTGGTTTGGTGGCTCAGTGGGATCTTAACAAACTAGTTTCTTTCCATCTATTAACTCTGCCTTCTTCCAAGTATTGAATTTCATCATCAGGTTTGTTATCTCATAGTTCTAAATCGTGGCTACAGCTCTAGATAGACCGTATTTATTTGAAAGTTTCCAAAGTAGGAAAACAGAGTTAAAGAAAAAAAGACCTTCTCCTTATTTTCATTAGGAGTGAAATCTTTCCAAGAATCCTCAAACTATTTCCTCTCATATACTAGAGGTCAGAAATAGATCACAGACCAGCCTCTAAAACAATCACAAGCAAAGGAGAAATGATATTACATACTGACTCAAAATCCTTCATGATTCATCATTTGAGAACAAGATCTGTTATCAAGGACAAAAGAGAAATGACTGTTGGATATGCAGCAAGAGATTTTGACTTAATTACATTTTTTGTGGATACAGCTTACTTTATAACCATCTGAGAATGGAGAGAGTCAACTCCGTCTTCTAGCTCTGTAATCCATTCAATGATTTTTGATGTTACAACATGAAATAATTTCACTAGTGTCTTTTTAAAAATTGGACTGATTGAAGATAAATTCACCTTTAGTAGAGGTACCATGAGCCATTCTATTACTTGCCCCCAAATCTTGCAGAGATGCACAAGAAGAAAGCATAAACTGGTCAGGAAATTGAGTATACAAGAAAAAGCTAAAAGGTCATAACAAATACCTCTGTTCACCTCTGATCTTGTAACAATAGCCACACACACAAACCAGAACACCACAAGAAGAGGAAACAGTAGGAGATTATAAAACACTGTGAGAAATATATTTTCATTGTTATTTCTGAGTCAAAATTCTAAAATTGTATGAGTGACCTTGTATTAGCCAGGGTTCTCTAGAGAAATAGAACCAATGAGATATATAAGATACACATACATTGGGGCGCCTAGGTGGCTCAGGCATTAAGCATCTGCATTTGGCTCAGGTCATGATCTGCAGGGTCCTGGAATGGAGCCCTGCGTTGGGCTCCTTGATCAGCGGGGAGCCACCCTTTCCCTCAGCCTGCCACTCCCCCACTTGTGCTCTCCCTCTCTCTCTCTCTGACAAATAAATAAATAAAGTCTTTAAAAAAAAAAAAAAGATACACTTACATCATCTCATGGTTATAAACCATTGCCCCAGGAGACGGAATGGTGTAGTTTCAGTTAGAAGGCCAGTAGGCTCAAGAACGAAGAGCTGATGCTTCAGTTCAAGTTTGAAGGCAGAAAAAAAGCCAATCCTCTCTTAATTGGAGGAGGATCAGTTTTTTTTGTTCCATTCAGGCCTTTAACTGATTAGATGAGGCTTACTTATGTTAGGGAAGATAATTTGCTTTACTTGATCTAGAGATTTAAATCTAATCTCATCTAAAAACACCCCCATAGAAACACCCAGAGCAATGTCTGACCAAATATTTGGGCATCCTGTAGTCCCATCAAGTTGATGCATAAAACTAATTGCCGCAGACTTGGTAAAACTTCAAAAAATATTGATGCCTCCAAACTTTGGAATAATCGGTATAATTTCACTCAGCATAAACACATTCTTAAATTTGTTTTCTGTGTTATGGTGTCTGGCTTGTGAGAAGAACAAAGAAACACAGTTCTTTGGCATTCTCCACTCTACTTGTTGGCCTGTGTGTTAATGTATGTTTAGTGTAAAATAAAAATAAGCTTCAAAATGGGTCAGATTAGGAAAAACCAGAACCAAGTATAGGTGTTCACTCAACAATGTGAACCAGAAAGGTAGAGGGTAGCGAGCACCAGGATTATCAGCGAGATCCAAACACATGTCAACGTTGTTCAAAAGCTAAGGGAATCCTTAAAATTCAGATACTATTCCTGTAGATAGCAGGCTAAATTCTACTGGTGTGTTGTTCTCTTCATATGTTATTTACATCCTCCAACTACTCCACAGCTCTTAGGAACAGTTACTTTTTAACCATAAACTCTCTATCATCCTGTTGTTGTGCAGTGATAACCCTAACTCATTACGTACTCGTTATGTTCCTTGTCCTCTACTTATTTATCACTGAAGCTTAATACAAAGTTTGTTGAAATAAAAATGTGCCTCGCTTAACGTCCTTAGCTATCTATCAGGCAATTTGGGTTTCCAAATCTAGCCATTCTTCTATTATCATACATGCACACACCACTTATTTACTTATCAATTATTTTATTTCTAATTAAAGAGAAGCCCTGGAATTTGTAAATATAATAAAATATGATGTTCCTAAATTGTGCAGTATTGAAGCAGGAATACTAGTTAGAACGGTCATCTTTCAAAAAAAAAAAAAAGAACTGTCATCTTTCATTTCATTTTATTTGGTCTGGAAAAACACATGGTTTGTGTAACAATTGGCTTCAGGCACTACGCACATTTCATCCAGGAACATTTAAATGTAATCTAAACCGTCTTAAGTACTTTTTATGGTGCAAGAGGAGAGTCACTTCACTTTGAAAATATAAAATCTCAGGATCACAGAGTTTGAGTATACTTTCCTGAATCTCAGGTTCTGAAGTTAATAGGAAAAAAAAAAAAAATGCTGATCTGGAGAGGCTTCCGCTGGTAATAAAGTGGGAGTCTTTACATACTGCTAATCAGATTTTAATGAAGCAAAAAGAAAAGACTTGAAAATAGTATTCTATAAAAACTTCTGCAGTAAAATCACAGCGGGTCTTCTACATTTGTTTAGAACTGTGAGGCTTGACTTTTTGAATGCAAACATGCTCTGTCCATTGTTTACAAGAAAGCAATGATAAGGTAGGGGGAAGGAAGTTTGATAGCACCTTTCTGAGTTCGGTTAATCCTACTGTTTCCTCCCTTCTCTTCAAAGAGAAGAAAGAAGAGGGCTACATCTGATTGTTTAAGTAGTGTTATTCAGCAAATATAATTGCATCACCCACGTGTCTTAAAGGAAAAATCTTGGTCTCAGTCTCTGTCTGTCATCTCTATTTTTAATTGGGATGGAATAATCTGTTTTGCCACTGACAATAATAGCCAGTGCCTGCTCCTTCTCATTAAGAAACGTGATCTTTTTGCTCGATTAACTAATTTTGTCACATATAACTTATACAAGGGAGATAGAAGAGTTTTTAGTTTGCTAGAGCAGTGCTGGGATTGCACATACTCATTCCCTGGGGATCCTGACAGATGGTGGGTTCTGATTTAATGGCTCTGGGAGGGAGCCTATAATTTCCTGCCTTCTCCACAAGCCCCCAAGTGAAGCTGATGATACCCCTTCTTGAGCAGCAAGGTCTAGAGGCCTAAAAATTGGAAAAGTTTAAACATGGACAGATCTAAACAAAAAGTAGAGAACATGGGAGGGGGGAATCCTTAATATTAGAAACAGTAATATGTTTAGCTTGTTCAGAATAAAGCCCAGGAGGGTCCCAGGGATTTCCAACTTTGCTCCACTTGTAAGGAACATGACTGTAAGGTCCTCATAGGACATCAGTTCGCTGTTCTCAAATTGATACAATCAGTTGTTTCCAAGATTAGCATGATTTATTTTTTTGCTGGATGAGGGCAAGTAAGGGTTACAGCTGCTATTTGGAGAAATGCATTAGAGGGTAAAATGCTTGAAGAAGTTATATTACTGAAAAAAAAAATAGAATTGAATGAGAATAAGGAAGATCAAACTGAAATAAAGAATGAGTCAGTAGGGTATGGACTGTTAAACTGTTGATGAGATTTCACAGGTATTGACATACTGGTAACTCCAAATAAGAAGAATGGGAGAAAAGGTCAATTTGAATCCTTAAAATGTTGTGGGAGGTTGTGAGGAAGAAATAATTTATCACGGAATCTGGTATTAGAATTTTTATGTATCTCATGGTAGAAAACAGAGAGAGCAACAGACCAGAAGAGATAAGAAATGGGAGAAAGTTTTATCTGCAATAATTAAAACTAGGGGAAATTCTATAGAGCTATTAAAGGAAGATTTATGAAATTTAGATTTACAGAGAAGATTTCCTGAAAAAGATATTACGTATGATCAATCATAATACATATTTTAACAAATTTTGTGGGATATAAATAAAAGAAAGTAATCTAGTATAAAATCTAGGAATAAGGCACATATAATTTTGCTTAGGAAACAATTTTGAACTAAAAAAGTAGTGATTTAGGGTTTGCATTAATATAAAAAGCAATAAGAAAAAATGTTTATGTTAGGTCTGAAAATAGATGATAAAGTGCTGAGTAATTTAACAATCAAATAAATACAAATTGAAGAAATAAGGTGCCTTCTAAAGTCTATCAGATTTATGTGTATAAAAATGGTGGTAGTTTTTCTTGCTAAGAGTGCAGTGAAATGGGCACTTTCATATGCAGCTTGATCAGCATATAAACTGGTACCATTATTTCTACAATGCAATTTGAAAACATGCATCTCAAGCATCAAGATTGTTCACATACCATGACTCATTAATTACTCTCTAGGAAATAATCATAAATGCATATAAAAAGTGATATTTATTGCACTGTTACTTAAAATGAAGAGTTGAGTACAACCTTTGCTTCCAAAAAACAAAGGGAAGGAGGGCAGATTACTTAAATATATGATACAAAAAGATGTAACAAAATGCAGTGTAGGTACTTAAAAGCGCGGTTCTAAAAAAAATACTAATGGCAATAAACATGACCTGATATGTTTTCAAAAAGCTGGGGATTTTTTTTCTACTAGCAATATGGCAGACTAACTTGCTAGACTACCAGCATGCTATATAATATCTACAAATACCAGATAAATGTACATGCCATTTTTTAAAGTGTATTGCTGACTCACTAAGGAATTAAGGTGTACCCATTGGAAGAACATGAAGATAATACATGACGCCAGAGAGGTATGAAAGCACCGTAACCAGAAACTTCCATAACATGGGGCTGTCCCTGAAACCCTGACTTGTAATTATTATGACTATCCAAGATATGGGACAGTGGGAGACAGAACCTAGAGCCTTCTCAGTGTAGCAGTCTTTTTTTTTTTTTTAATTTTATTTATTTATTTTGACAGAGAGAGATCACAAGTAGGCAGAGAGGCAGGCAGAGAGAGAAGGGGAAGCAGGCTCCCCGCTGAGCAGAGACCCCCCCCCCCAATGTGGGGCTCGATCCCAGGACCCTGGGATCACGACCCAAGCCGAAGGCAGAGGCTTTAACCCACTGAGCCACCCAGGCACCCCTCTCAGTGTAGCAGTCTTACAGAGAAACCCATTCAAAGCCAGAATTCTAGAGGACTATAATTTCAGTGAAAGGATAAAGTAAGGGGATGCCTGGGTGGCTCAGTTGGTTAAGCAGCTGCCTTCGGCTTGGGTCATGATCCCAGCGTCCTGGGATCGAGTCCCACATCGGGCTCCTTGCTTGG
>ML105979.1:22505-35321 GCA_003697995.1 Taxidea taxus jeffersonii | reverse complement strand
TTCCTTCCTTCCTTTCTTTCTTTCTTTCTTTGCGTTTTGTATATTTATTTGAGAGAGGGAGAGAGCAAGTGTGCATGCCCTTGCAGAGTTGGGGGAGGGGCACAGGGAGAGAGGCTGAAGTAGACTCCCCACCATTGTGCAGAGCCCACCATGCTCAATCCCACGAACCATGAGATCATGACCTGAGCTGAAGCCAAAAGTCAGATGCTCAATCGACTGAGCCACCCAGGCACCCCAGTGTTTCTTTTTTTTTTTTTTTTTAAGATTTTATTTTAACTAATCTCTACACCCAATATGAGGCTCAAACTCCCAATCTCAAGATCAAGAGTTGCATGTCTGTCTTCTCTTTTTTTTTCCCTTTGTTCATTTGTTTTTGTTTCTTAAGTTCCACATGGAAGTGAAATCATATGGTATTTCCTTTTCTCTGACTTATTTCGCTTAGCATTATATGCTCTAGCTCCATCCATTTTATTGCTGATGGCACAATTTCATTCTTTTTTATGTCTGAATAATATTCCACATCTTCTTTTCCCATTCATCTATCTGTGGACACTTGGGCTGCTTCCATAATTTGCCTATTGTAAATATTGCTGCAATAAACATAGGAGTACATGTATCTCTTTGAATTAGTGTTTTTATATTCTTTAAATAAATACCCAGTAGTTTGATTACTGAATTATAGGATAGTTCTATTTTTAACTTTTGGAGGAACCTCCATACTGTTCTCCCCAGTGGCGGTTCCAGTTTGCATTCCCACCAAGATGCAAGAGGGATCCTTTTTCTCCCCATCCTCATTAATACTTATTGTTTCTTGTGTTTTCAATTTTAGCCATTCTGACAGGTGTGAGATGATATCTCATTGTAGTTTTAATTTGCATTTCCCTTATGATGAGTGATGTTAACCATCTTTTCATGGGTTTGTTGACTATCTGTATGTCTTCTTTGGGAAAATGTCCGTTCATGTCTTCTGCCCATTTTTTAATTGGATTGTTATTTGGGTGTTGAGTTTTATCAGTTCTTCATATATTTTGGATACTAAACCTTTCATCAGATTTTTCTTTTCAAATATTGTCTCCCATTCCATAGATTGCCTTTTAGTTTTGTTTCCTTCACTGTGCAGAAGCTTTTTTTTTTTTGATGTAGTTTATTTTTGCTTTTGCTTCCCTTGCCTCAGGAGACCTATCTAGAAAAATGTTGCTGCAGCCAATGTCAGAGTAATTACTGCCTGTGCGCTCTCTCTCTCACTCTTCTAGGATTTTTATGGTTTCAGATCTCACATTTAGGTCTTTAATCCATCTTGAATTTATTTTTGGTGTCGATCTTGAATTTATATATGGTGGAAGAAAATGATCCAGTTTCATTCTTTTCTGTGTAGATCTCTAGCACCATTTGTTGAAGATACCGTCTTTTCCCCATTTCATATTCTTGCCTCCTTTGTCCAAGACTAACTGATCGTCTAACTGTGGGTTTTATTTCTGAGTTTTCTATTCAGTTCTATAGATGTTTGTGTCTATTTTTGTACCAGTATCTTACTGTTTCTGATTTCCTGCGTTTTGTAATATAACTTGAAGTCTGGTGTTGATGAAACAAATTGAAGATGATGCAAAGAAATGAAAAGACATTCGTGTTCATGGATTAGAAGAACAAATATTGTTAAAATGTCTATACCACCCAAAGTAATCTGCACATTTAATGTAATCCCTGTCAAAATACCAACAGCATTTTTCACAGAACTGGAACAAACCTAAAATTTGTATTGAACCACAAAAGACCCTGAATAGCCACAGCAATCTTGAAAAAGAAAACAAAACTGTAGGTTATTTCCTTCTTTTTTAAGTCTGAGTAATATTCTGTGGTTGGTATGTATTACATTTTGTGTATCTATTCATCTGTTGGTGGACATTTGGGGTGTTTTCAGCTTTGGGGTACTGTGAATAGTGCTGCAATGAACAGAAGTATACAAATATTCCTTTGAGACCCCACTTTTAGGTTTTTTGGGTATATTGCCAGAAGTAGAATTACAAATCATATAGTAATTCTGTTTTTAAGTTTTTGGATTCACCATGATATTTTTCACATTGTCTACACCATTACATTTCTACTAACATTGCACAAGAGTTCTAGTTTTTCCACATTCTCACCAAAACTTGTTATTTTCTGCTCTTTTAATAGTAGGTGTGAGGTGGCCTTTATTTGTACTTCTCTAATTATTTATGATGGTGAGCATCTTTTCATGTGGTGTTTGCCATTTGTATATCTTTTTCAGAGAAATTTCTGTTCAGGTCCTTTGCCCATTTTTATAAATGTGATTATTTGTTCTCTTATTGTTGAGTTGGAGGTGTTTTTTGTTTATATCATAGATTTGTTGAACTTTGTTATTTAATGACACATGTTAAAATGTCCTGTACGTGTAACTAGAAGCCTAAATATTGGATGCTTCACAAAGTAATGATATAATGAGTACTGGTATTTTTTGCTTAGCAACAATTGAAGCTATGTATCAGAAATATAGTTAGACACTGTACAGTTTCAAGTTGTTTTCAGAGGACTAAGTTAGACATGGGAAATATACACTCTATGTGGTTTTAAGAAATTAACTTTACTCTTCAGTCAGTTCTCAATAAATCTGTCTAGGAATGTAGTATAATTATGCATTTCAAGTGTAAATTAGAATTCTTCTTAATTGATGAAGTTGTTTTTAAGATGCATTATAAACTTTTTAGTTTTTCCCAAGTTTACGACTTAAATTATTGTTGAAAATATCGGTCATCTAAGGAATGCTGTAACTAAAATTCTGATATCTGTACCAGTTGGCTGTTTCGTAAATATCTTAGACTACACATCTGGGATAAGTTCAGTATTTCTTTAAAAATTTTTCATTTTTGTTTCTGGTCTTTAAAACTTTAACTGTGTTATATAAAAGGTATTTGTATTTGAAAAGAAATTAACATTCACCAAGGTACAATGATAAATAAATCAGTATTACACTTACTGTATATCAGGTTCTTTGTTAAATACTAGGTATGAAAAGACAAGAGACTTAAGTTCCTTCTTAGTTGTAGGGCCAGAATCATTAGCAACTAACATTAATAAAACAAAAATCAAAATTGTCATTTTGGAACAATACTCACTAGATTTCAGAGGGGAGAAAGCTTAAAATTCTTCTACTTATATTCTCTAGATCTTATGATTTTATCATGTTCCTATACAGCTAGATCATACTGCTGTAGCTTTCTATAGAAATGTATATTTCACCCTTGTAGGAAAGGTACCATAGGTTAAAGATTGGATAACATAAAACACAGACTAAAGTCTAGGCTTAGACAGCCTTTTTTCTTTTTTAATCAGTGAAGTGTTTTTTTAAGAGTTTATTTATTTATTTGACAGAGGGAACACAGGAAGGGGAAGCAGGAGAGGGAGAGCTTTCCACTGAGCAGGGAGCCCTGTGCAGGGGCCCAGTCCCAGGACTCTGGGATCATGACCTGAGCTGAAGGCAGATGCTTAATGACTGAGCCACCCAGGTGCCCCATTAATCAGTTAATTTAAACCCCAGCTTGACTCTAGCTCAGAGACCAGAACTGGGAGTCTAGGACAAGTGCCCTTCTTGTCCTGCTTGTTCAGCAGTGGCAGTTAGCAATATAGTTACCCTAAGTTAGTTTTCTTTTGTTGGTTTACTCCTGGTTCTCTGTCAGGGATGGGGAGCTACCTTTTATTTTGCTTTTGCTTTACTAATTTGGAATTTATTTCTTTCAGTGGTCACCCTTTTTTCTTTCTTTTTTTTTTTTTTTTCCCTAAGATTTTATTTATTTGACAGAGAGTACAAGCATGGGGAGCGCCAAGCAGAAGGAGATGGAGAAGCAGGCTTCCTGATGATCAGGGAGGCCGATGCAGGACTCTATTGTAGGACCCTGCAATCAGGACCTAAGCCAAAGGCAGACACTTAACTGATTGAGCCACCGAGGCACCCTGTGGTTACCCTTTTTTACTGTGCATATTTAATATAAATATATCATTACTACTTCCCAAACAATACCAAGGGTCTTTGAACTCTTTATCTCTGATTAGTGTTGTGCTCCTTCAATTTTAGGCAGTAGAAATCCAGACTCAACAGAAGGGGAGTTCTGTGGAGTGTCTTTTAAAAACATTAATCCCGGGATGCCTGGGTGGCTCAGTTGATTAAGCAGCTGCCTTCGGCTCAGGTCATGATCCCAGTGTCCTGGGATCAAGTCCCATATCGGGCTCCTTGCTCGGCAGGGAGCCTGCTTCTCCCTCTGCCTCTGCCTGCCACCCTGTCTGCCTGTGCTCGCTCACTCTCTCTCCCTCTCTCTCTGACAAATAAATAAATAAAATCTTTACAAAAAAAAAAAAAAAAAACATTAATCCCGGGACGCCTGGGTGGCTCAGTTGGTTAAGCAGCTGCCTTCTGCTCAGGTCATGATCCCAGCGTCCTGGGATTGAGTCCCACATGGACATGGGGCTCCTTGCTCTGCAGGGAGTCTGCTTCTCCCTCTGCCTGCCTCTCTGTCTGCCTGTGCTCGTTCGCTCTCTCTCCCTCTCTCTCTGACAAATTAAAAAAAAAAAAAAAATCTTAAAAAAAAAAAAAAACATTAATCCCATTCATGAGGGTTCCATGAATTATGACTTCATGACCTCAGCTCCTCCCAAAGGGCCTACCTACCTCCTAATACCTTCACACTGGCCATTCGTATTTCAACATGAATTTTAGGGGAAGCATTCAGACCATGTACCTGGTAGACAGCACTCAAGTGTTAGTCATTATCATCTTTGTTGTCATCATTTCATCACCTTGGAATTGGAGCTAAAAAATGGGGGACCGGTAGTCCATTAATTATTAGTCCATTAAGATCTTTGGAGCTGTAGCATTTGGGCCACTTACTGTAATGTATACCTTATTGGCTGAATTATTGAGTATAAAAAACAGGGTTAAATGTAGCTTGGAGAGATTTAGGAAAGAATATTTCAGTACTAAGTATTGTCAACTCTTGGAATTGTTGTGAGAGATGGGAAAAACTCTGTTTATCAAACCAAGAGTCCGTGAACACAATTTATGGTGATTTGATCAGTATTTTCCATTTTGTATTTTGACATTCCAAATGCATTTTGAAACCCTTAAAATGACAGTAATGTTTTTAAAAATACTTTGAAACCGTTTTAAATTATTTGTTAGTAATAGCTATGGCCCTACTGATTAGTGTCTTTAGCAGAACTTTTCTTTAAGAATTTCCTTCTCTGAAAGTCAGAATACAACTAAACAAAATTTAGAGATTACTACATTTTAATCTACTTCCATTTTTAAATTATTTGCCTAATGAGATCTTAAAACTAACCTTTACTAATGGTTAATGGCGTTCATGATTTCATAGCATATGTTACTTGTCATCCTTTTTTTTTCATCCTTTAATACCTGTGTGATATTTTATTTCTTGAAATGTTAGGGAAAAAAATCACTGGTTTCTTCTTGCATTTCTTCTATTTTTGTAATTTCATCCATAAGCCCTTGACTATCTTAATTGATACATTATCATTAGATACTTAAGTGATGCTGAGTCCCTTGGGCCTTTGCATTTCCCTACCTCTCAGACTACAGTCCGCCTGTTTACTATCTGTGATTGAATATTTTAGACAGTTGTTTAGTAGTTGTTTGGTTCTTATCAATAGTTGGTCGAAAGATCTATCCTAGTGAATGTTCGAAGTATGCCTGACACAGCATTTCGTCTTTTTCAAGTGTGGAACTAAACTTAATTACAAATTTTTTGTTTTCTCATAGTAATACTGGTGGTGAACTTTGTTTAAAGTTTATGTGTTGTACTTCATCTTATTTCTCATACCTCATTTCCTATATTGATATTGATTATTAACATCATAAAAAAGGTGATCTTTGTAATTTGTAAGTTTTTGTAATTTCCTTGTGCAATGTAGACTGTTACAGTCTTTTTCAGTCTTCCTCATGTGATAACATATTCTGATATGATTAGTATTCTTTTTTTTTCTGTTATTTGATCTTTCGTGTGAGTTTTAAAATATTTTTCATCATATTTATATAGTTTTCCTATTTTGCCTGACAGATGAGTATAGGGCAGGTATGCTGACTTACCTGGGTTTTTTAAAACCCATTTTGAATTGCGAACTAAGTTTTTAAAGCTTGATATGTTTGTGTAAATGAAAGTCTTTTTACCAAGTAATGAAATATTCACTGGCTAAATTAAAGGAAAAAGATACTCCAACTTATGTCTTTTAGTATGCCCAGTAGATATGACTGAACGATCTATAAAATATTTTGCTATCATCATCTATAATTCAGCTTGCAGCTGTTCCATAACTTACTAAATCACTTCGGTGGAAAGTGTTGAGATTTTGAAATGACCAATTACCAAGTTTTCCCTGCAGTGATGGCATAGGACTTGCTTTATTTTTATTTACAAAGTTAGTACATGTACATATTTTTTTGCAAGACCTATCAATTCTTCTGTTCTAAATCATTTAATGTTTAAAATTTCAGATTTTTATGATTCATTAGAAACATTATCGGCATACTAAAAATTGAAGGCTGTGTAATCTAAAGAATTGAATCCAGGCATCCCAAAGATAATATTTAGGTTCCTTTGTCTTAGTTCTAACTCAAACATAAAGCATTTTTACTTTATCACCGGCTGCAATATTATGATACATTTCTTTCTAAGTCAGTTTTAAAACTATTTCATTAAGATTTATACTAAAAATGAAAATTGAAAATTGAAAGTTGAAATATTTAGAACCATGGAATCTTTGAGTTAAAATGAAATATGCAAGTTGTGGTGGAGACTTGGCAGTGCTTTCCCATGCCACTACTCTTCTGCTTCCTTGGACATCAGGCACAATACATTTCCCAGCCCTGTTGCAGGTAAGTGGTGCCACATGTGTCCTGGAGGGTAAGCAGAAGAGATTGTCATGGAGGGTAGGTGTTGTCATGGCAGAGACACTTAGAGAAGGAACCAGGAAATCACAGGTGGAAGGAGAGTAAATCTTCGAGTCACCACATGGAGGGCAGATAGTGTATATTTTAGGTTTTGCAAACTGTGTGTCATTCCTGTCACACATTGTTCTTTGTCTTTGGTCTTGTATTGTTTTCAGAAATCTTTTAAAAATGAAAGAAACCATATTAGCTCAAGGGACATAGGAAATGGGCAGCAGGCCCTGGTGTCTATACTAGAGAGTCACCTGACTGGTATCATATGGTGCAAGTGAAACAGAAGTTTTTGTATTAATCCCATGAGTTGTGGGTGTTAATTATTACAGCATAACCTGACTAAGATACAGGTGACCTCATCTGAGTCCCTCACCCCACCAGATTCCTAAAGAATGCTTCTGACATCGGGAATCTCCATCCTATACATTCTTTAAAAAGGTCTGCTCCATATAATTCAACTCCAGATGTTAGAAACTTTTCTCTTTTTAGTAAGCCAAATCCTTGATTCCATTTTATCTGTTGGTTCCACTTGTGCCTCTGGTTTAAGTTTATACTTTATGGCAGCTTCTTATTATCATATGATAGTTTTCAGATCTCTCCTGTAGTTATAATCCTGAAAACAGAATAAAAAATTATTTTTAAAAATCAAACCCAGAATAAAATTATATAAGCTAGAAAGTGATAAGTTGCACTTAAATTTAGGAAAAAGAGTTTCATACGTGGTAAGACCATTAGACTCAGTTCATGAAGAAAAAATGTAAACTTAGTATAAAGCAGTAAAATGACAATTAAAAAATTAATCCAATTGTAGCCTTTTTTTTTTTTTAGTGCAGGTATTTTCTGCTGTATTGACAACCAGTGTAGCCACGTCTATTCAACTCAAGGCAACCAAGTTCTAAAGGAAAAATTGACAAAGTTAGTGTAGAAGAATGATCACTAGGATGGCTAGACCAAAAGCCTAGAAACCATAGCTCAGAGAAAATGATTAAAGAAATTGGGGATATTTCATTTTAAAGAGAAGTGAGCCATCAGATACCATATGGTCATACTGAAGTGTTTATAATGAAATCCATCTTTTACTAGTTTTCTCTCTGTCTCTTTGCAAAGGATGGCTAATTTAGGCTGTTTGTGGGAATAAGACATATGGATATCCAAGGTTAGGGAGACACTGAGATATCAGATCTTCAAGGTTTGTGAGCTTTAAGCACTTAGTCCAAAAGTGAGTATTAACATTTACATTTGCTCTTTCTAACCATCTTTGAGCATTATCCCTAAAGCTTCATAGCATATTTGGCAATTAACTTTTTTGGAATCATAAAGCTTATAGTCTATAGTATAGTAACAAAAACTAGCTCTATCAAAAGCTATGGTTATGGGGCTCCTGGATGGCTCAGTGGATAAAGTTTCTGCCTTCGGCTCAGGTCATGGTCTCAGGGTCCTAGGATGGAGCCCTGCATCCGGGCTCTCTACTCAGCAGGGAGCCTGCTTCTCCCTCTCTCTTTGCCTGCCTCTCTGCCTACTTGTGCTCTTTCTTTCCTGTCAAATAAATAAATAAAATATTTTTTAAAAACCTATGGTTATTATTATATACTCTTCCATCCTAGTTCTTAGTAATTAGAGATCATGTGTTGTTTTCTTCTTCTTCTTCTTTAGTTGCTTTTCTTCTAATAATTCAGTTTTGAATTTTGCTGGGGACCTCAAATTTACCAGTCTTTTTTTTTTTTATAATTTTTTAAATATATATATATATATTTTTTTTTTGTCAGAGAGAGAGAGAGAGCAAGCAGAGGCAGACAGAGTGGCAGGCAGAGGCAGAGGGAGAAGCAGGCTCCCTGCCGAGCAAGGAGCCCGATGTGGGACTCGATCCCAGGACGTTGGGATCATGACCTGAGCCGAAGGCAGCCGCTTAACCAACTGAGCCACCCAGGCGTCCCAAATTTACCAGTCTTTACACTATTTATTGAAAATTGGGAGATCACATACCAATATCTTGACTTCTGAAAGATTTCATCTCCTTGGTTGTTGTTTTTTTTTTAAGATTTTATTTATTTATTTGACAGATAGAGAGATCACAAGTAGGCAGAGAGGCAGGCGGCAGGGAGGTGGGGGGGGGGGGAGCAGGCTCCCTGCTGAGCAGAGGGCCCGATTCGGGACTCAATCCCAGGACCCTGAGATCATGACCTGAGCTGAAGGCAGCGGCTCAACCCACTGAGCCACCCAGGCGCCCCTCATCTCCTTAGTTTTAAAAAACTTACCAATTCAAGTTTATTTGAGATTTTAAGTTGGCTCTGTGTTTTCACCTTTTTATCCCTACCTTACTCCTTATAGCAAATATCTTTTTAAAACCAAGTGTGTCTAGTAAACTAAACTTGTTTGGCTGGGACAAATTCAGCTTTAGGAAAGGTAAACTTTACTGTTCACTGTTTTACTGTTTCAAGTGCAGTAAGTGTTTACTATTCATTTCATTTAATTTCTTGTGGAAATAAATGAGCTCTTCCTTTTACTTCCTACCTTACCATTTGCTCTTAGTGATAACTGTGGTGACCACAAGTACCAATTTACACCTGTTGCCCTGTGAAAAATAATGTGCCCCCTTTCTTTCTCCCTAGCTTGGACAAAAAATTACATGGTCATTCTTTCTGTTATTCACTTACAGCCATGATGGGCAGAAATGTTATTGATTTTTTGGCTGGTTACTTGATTGCTTCATTATCCCTTACAACAATAAATAGTCTACAGGATGATATTTGGGTACCCTGAAGTCTTTAGCATGGAAAATAATTCAGGCATGTATGTGTCATCATTGTGCAGGGATCATATAACCTAATTTTTGTCTATGCACCACCAAAGGAAGTATTAGAATTGCCTTTTAAAGAAAGAAAAATTCTCTCTGTTCTGAAGGATTTGGTACATTTTCTCATTTTCTGAGAATGAAAACTGCATGTTTTTCTTGTTTCCCTTTTGCCCTTGCCGCTGTAACACTCAGATCCAAATTAATCCTCAATCAGGTATTTGTAGTAGCTGTTTTGTTTTGTTTTGTTTTGTTTTTAAAGATTTTATTTATTTGACACACAGAGATCAGAAGTAGGCAGAGAGGCATGCAAAGAGAGAGAGGAAGGGAAGCATCTCTCTGCTCAGCAGGGAGCCTGATGTGGGGCTCGATCCCAGGACCCTGGGATCCTGACCTGAGCCTAAGGCAGAGGCTTTAACCCACTGAGCCACCCAGGTGCCCCCTGTAGTAGCTGTTTTGATAGTTAATATATGTCTTCCTTTCCGTGAGAGCGATTTTATGGTATACTTTTTGGCACTTTGGAAGCCATCCTAAATTTGAGGCAAGGTATTTGATATAAAATCATAACCTTTTCAGCACTCAATAAAGGTTAGTCATTACTATTTTTGAAATAAACTGAGGCTAGGTGAAGAGAGTACCCAAAGCTGAATATTCTATTTTTATAACCCAGGTACGAAGAACAAAAACCAACAGCTAAAAATAAGCTAGCTACATAGTACTAGCTTTAAAGTAAGTTTTAATGTTTACAGTTTGGCTCTGTGTTGTATGTTGTCTTGTATATTTTGTATCTCTACCTCAGCAATAAGGTAGTCATGGGCAGTTGCTAACTTACTCTTTGTATCTATTTTTGAGACTTAAGGTTAAGTCTGAAAGAGTCACGTTTCCCACAAGTATAGATAGTATTATATAGATTTTTACTGATATTTTTATAAACAAATAGCTAATATAAATTTTAGAAGACAATTAAGAAAAATACAAATCAACCAAAATAATGAAAACTAGCCACTAGTAAACTATTATTACACAGAGAAAAACCACTGTTAACATTTGGTATAAATCCTTTCAGACTTTAAAAAACGTTTTGGACAAATAGTTACCACTAATTAATAAGTAATTCCTTTTTTTTTTTTTTTCTTTAACAAAAAATCAGATTACTTTCTACATACTGTTTTGTGGCAGTTTTGTTTTTTCTTTCACCTAAGTATCATCATCTTGAATGCCAATAAAGGAATTTCTGCAGCTTGTTGAGTGTATTTCCATTTACTCAGCCAGTCCCGTAGTGTTTATACTTTTTCAGTTTTTCTAACTGTACTATGATATATGTTGTAATTTTTTCTTTTGGATGAAATTCCTCTGAGTAGTCTTCCTGGATCAAAGGATATGTTCAGTATAAGGCTTTTGATATATACTGCTAAATTTGACCTCCAAAGCTTTTGGACCATTTTTCACTTCCACCAACAGTGTATGAAAATGTCCATTTTTCTGGGCATCTCCATGCAGTTTTCAGAGTTCTCTTCTGACTTGCCAGTGAAAAATGCTATTCTCCAAAACTGTGCTTTTCTTTAATCCAAAATCTTCTAATTTCTTTTCTGTGGAATACCTATTTATTTTTTTGCCTACTTTCACAGGTATGTTCATCTTCTTTATTTAGAAATTAAAAGTATCCTTTGACAGTAATTATTAAATTTTTGCTACTGGAAATTATTGCACAGAGTTAACTGAAGATGCCTTGCAATTTCAACAATAAGAATAAATTACTGGCTTGTGCAATGAGAAGATATGTTTGAAATTTAAATATAGATATACATATAGTGAATTGAAAACTTCCTAAATAATTTATGATTCAGATATCACTCTTTTTTTTAATCTTATTTATTTATTTTGACAGAGATCACAAGTAGGAAGAGAGGCAGGCAGAGAGAGAAGGGGAAGCAGGCTCCCCGCTGAGCAAAGAGCCCAATGTGGGGCCTGATCCCAGGACTCCGAGACCATGACCTGAGCCAAGGGCAGAGGCTTTAACCCACTGAGCCACCCAGGCGCCCCTCAGATATCACTCTTAAATTTCATTGCATCTGACAGGTTCTCAACAACCACTCTCTCTGAGCTAGAAATACTATTTAAGTAAGTGGAATACTAGATTTCTTTTTTTCTGTTTTCATAAACCTGGCATTTGCTTTGAAATATTGATCTAGAATACATATAGAATGTTTGATATTATTACACCTGTTCCATCTATAGAAAGGGCATGAGTTAGGGGTAGGAGTGGTACTTCCAACAGACCTCACAAGATATCATTTATGCTGGTGGATTTACACAGCTCTAGTGTTTGGAGCCTCAGCTTTGAAGTTTTGATTTTGTTTTACTTCACTCCTGTGAAGTACAACAAGTACAGAGGTCACATATGTTAATAAAGTTTACAGAGAATGAATAAATCCAGATGTCAAATTACTAACTCATTGTGAAAATTGAGTTTTGTTTCAGTTGGCATTACTAGTGCCTGCTCTCTAGGGTAACCTGCATGGGCTAGCCGATTATAATTAGGTTGTTTAGTAACCAGGATTCAGATTAAAGTGAGTTGGTTGGTTAGATGGTCACAGAGGAATATACCTGTTCTAGCAAAGGTAACAATCATATCTATAGGCCTGGGCAAAATAGTTTCTCCCTCATTGGTGTTGGCACTCCTGACTCTCATACTTGTCTTCAAGATCAGGTTCTCAACTTTTTCAAGTATGAAAGAATTTAATTTCTAGAAGGTCAGTAGTAAAATGTCTGGAATATAGATCTTTCTTTTACTCAGCAGTCTGCAGTTTGTAGTCTGGTAATCCTAACAATCTTGCTTCTCTTTATAGACTTGGTCCAATTAAGGCCCAGTATAATCAATTAGTACTCATTCCTTGAGATTATATACCCAGGTACTTTAGGTGCTATTAAACCCTGAAGTCACATTTACAGTGACTTGATTTATTCCCAAAGATAGACAATTATATAGTATGTTTGCGTGCACATACACACATAAGCTTTACTTTTGACCCATATAGTATAATCTTCTTATTACTGC
>ML105979.1:11589-22105 GCA_003697995.1 Taxidea taxus jeffersonii | reverse complement strand
GTTAAGAACGTAGGAGACATTGGGTACCTGCGTGACTCAGTCAGTTAAACATCTGCCTTTGGCACGGGTCATTATCCTGGAGTCCTGGGATTAAGGCGGGAATCAGGCTCCCTGCCCAGCGGGGAGTCTGCTGCTCCTCATCCCTCCGCCTCTCATCCTCTTTGTGCTCACTCACTCTCTCAAATAAATTAGTTAATTAATTAAAGGATCCTTCCATCTTAAAAAATGTAGAGGACATTCTAAAAATTATACAGTCACAAAAAAATAAATAAAAATTATACAGTGACAAATAAGTGATATATCAAAGTGATTAAGCATATGGACTCTGCAGCTAGACCACTCATTTCAAATCCTTGCTTTACTTAGCTAGTTGTGTGACCGTGGGCAAAGCTAAAACCTACCTAGCTATACCTGTACCTGTGTCTCACTTTTCTTACAAGGATACTTGTACTATTTACCTCATAGGGAATGCTTAGAACATACCTGTCACATAGTAAACCCTTTTTAAGTGTTAACTCATGGTCTTTTTCCTTTTTATGTCCAAGGTTTAAAAGAACTTGTTCTTCAGCTAATAAATTTGAGTCTATTATCAATAGCCCTTTTATTTATTTATTTATTTATTTATTATTTAAGCTTTTTTATTTAAACATATAATAGCCCTTCTATTTAGATAGAGTATTTGAGGTGAGTCATTTTAAAATTTAAACAACTAAATCATCCGTATTCTCTGCCACTTAAGTTTGTGTTCCACCAATTGATCTCTGGATTAATTCTTTGTTATTTGATATACAAGTTAAGTGATCTGGATGTTGAATGTCATGTCCAGTTGTAATGCATTTTCTTACATGGTTTTGTAATTTAGGAATGCATAAGCAAATACTGCCTTAGCCCATATGCTTGGCAAAAAAAAAAAAAAAGATCTTTCATTTGTTTGTGATTAAGGGCTTAGCTGGTTACCTTCAGCCTCTTGGAAGTTTATTTTGTATAACTTAATTTTGTCAGCCAAGAAGGGGAAGATCAACACCAGAAAAACTGGTTCATATACCCAAATGGACAGAAAACTTCTTTGAAAAAAAAACAAAATAATATCCCCCACCTCATGCAAGAATCAGAAATGATTTCCTCTGGAGGGCCTGGGTGTCTTAGTTGGTTAAGCATATTACTCTTGATTTGGGCTCAAGTCATGATCTCAAGAGCTGTGAGTTCCAGCCCCGCATCAGGCTCCTCTCTGTGTGTGGAGCATGCTGAAGGTTCTCTCTCTCCCTCTTCTCCATCTCTCCCTCTTTTTCTTTCCCTCCCTCCCTCCCTCCCTTTCTAAAACCAAAAGAAAAAAAAAAAATCAGTTTCCCCTTACAGCTATCCAGTTCTCCCAAAGTTGTAGAAATGAGCATGAAAAAAATGAAATTGAGTAATTCATAGACATTGCTATTGAGATGTACAGTAAAGCTTTTCACCGGTATTACCAGAAGCCTTGTTAGTTACTCTTGCATGACATCAGGTACACATTTTCATTACTCTTAGTCCTTTGGTCTTTGATTAGGCTTTGCTATCCCATTTTCAAAACTGTTATTTTTAAATATTTATTTATTTTAAGAGAAAGAAAGCATGGGGAGGAGGGGCAGAGGAAGAGGAAGAATCTCAGAGACTCCCTGCTGAGCACAGAGCCATCTCACAACCCCGAGGTCATGACCTAAGATGAAATCAAGAGACACACTTAACCATCTGAGCCACCTGGTATGTGTCTTTTGTGACAGTTGCCTTCAGGAAGACTCATTTAAGCAATGACTTTATAAAAAGCTGCTTTTCTATTCCTTAGAAAAGTCAATATACACATTATTAACATTCTTTGACTCATTCCTCTTGAACCCAAAGATGACTTCGATACATGTTCTACTACCAGAACCAATACGTATTTTTAGTTGATGAGGAGTATAAAATGTTTGTTGGTAATTGTTTTTCAAATATATCACATATAGATAAATTGGATTTTTGTCAAATTAACAGGTTTTTAGTTCAGTGAACATCATTAAGAAAGTGAAAAGACAACCCATTTGAAAAGGATAAAATGTTTGAAAATATTTACTTAATTAAGGGACTTTTATATGGAAAATACATAAAGAACTCTTAAAACTCATATAATTAAGGGGCACCTGGGTGGCTCAGTGGGTTAGGCCACTGACTTCAGCTCAGGTCATGATCCCAGGGTCCTGGGATCAAGCCCCACATCGGGCACTCTGCTCAGCGGGGAGCCTGCTCCTCCCTCTCTCTCTCTGCTTGCCTCTCTGCAGAGATCTTGTGATCTCTGTCTGTCAAATAAATAAATAAAATCCTTTAAAAAAAGATAATAAATGTTAGTGAGGATAGAGAGAAATTGGAACCCTCTTACACTGCTAGTGGGAATGCAAAATTGTATAGCCACTTGGAAAAGTGGAGTTGCCATTTGGCCCAGCAATTTGACTCATAGGTATATCGCTTATAAAAATAAAAACGTATGTCCACTCAAAAATTTGTACATGAATTTTCATAGTAGCATATTCATGATAACCAAAAGCTGGAAACAACCCCCAAATATCTATCACTTTTATATGAAATGTCCAGAGTAGGGAAATCTGTAGAAACAATAAATTAATGATTATCTAGGGTTGAATGGGAGTTGTAGGGATTAGGAGATAATAGTTAAAACCATACAGGGTTTCTTTTTTTTTTTTTTTTTAAGATTTTATTTATTTATTAGAGCGAGAGCACGAGCACAGGCAGACAGAGAGGCAGGCAGAGGCAGAGGGAGAAGCAGGCTCCCTGCTGAGCAAGGACACTGGGATCATGACCTGAGCCGAAGGCAGCCGCTTAACCAACTGAGCCACCCAGGCGTCCCCATACAGGGTTTCTTTATGGGGTGATGAAATGTTTTAAAATTGATTGTGGTGATAGTTACACTATTCTGTGAATATACTAAAAATTATTGAGTTGTACACTTTAAATGGGCAAATAATACAATATGTGAATTCTATCTCAGTAAAGCTGTTACAAAAAGTAAATGTCAGGAGAGCTCCCACTGAAGACAGTGTAGGCCATCTAGCTACTGTCTCTCAGTTTTCCTTGGAAAAAATACAGAATGAGAAGAAAAAATCTATATAAAACTTGTAGACATAGCATAAATTTGAGAGAATTTAAAACCTCAATATAACTTTAAGTAAAAAGAAAAAATATCAAATCTAGCATATGAACTCACACATTCACTCCATCCTTCCTGCCACACAACATTTTGTGGCAAGCAAAGACCAAAAAAAGGGGGGGTGCAGAATGAAGAGGGAAACTAAGCTTGACCTAAACACTCAGAAAGACTAAATGCACCCTAAAAATTCTAAAAGAAAAGAATTCAAATCGGGGTAGGGAAAGAGCGTAAAGATACAATTTGAGGAAGCATCTTTCAGAATGTCTAGCTTCAGGGAAGGGAAGAAGGTAGACACCTTTCGTAGTTGGGTGGTGAAGAAAGAATAAAGCAAAAGCAGAAAATTCAAAATCCAGCAAGACAAAGGGAACCACAAAACTGCAGGATTCATAACCAACTTCTCCCACCAGAACAAAACAAACAGTTGGCTGAAATGTCTGGAATTTGCAATATTGACAGAAGAGGGCATTATTAAAAAGGTATCTGTGTATCATCCCAATAAAATAGTATTCAGATGAAAATTCATAGCAGTAAACAGATTTATCTATAAAAATGAAAATAAGTGAATTCTTTTTCCAGCTCAAACCAAAATCTAGAACAACAGCAGCAGAGTAAACATGAGGAGAGCACAGGAAGGAAATAACAAAGATAAAGTAGAAATTAATTAGGTAGAGAACAGAAAAATAGTAGACCTAATTAATCTATAATTTCTTTTGAATTACCAAAATAGATATTACTACCTAACTTGATCATTGTGGAGGAATAAGCAAAAATATGCAAAATAAGATAAGGGTGAAAATAACCAGTGAAAACAATTCTTTTTATTTTAAAATTTGTAAGAGACTATTTAGCAGACCTCACAGCAATTAATAGAAAAACCTAGATGAATAATTTCCTAGGGAAATACAGATTACCAAAATTGAGCAAGAGATTTTAAACAGACCACTTTCCACAGAATAATGTCATTAAGAAATTACCCCCACTAAAAAGCATCAGCTAAAAAGCCAGATGGTTTCATAGAGGATTTCTACTGAACCTTCAAAGACCATTTTATTTCCACTGCTATATAAATTGTTCCAGAGCATTGAAAATTATAGAAAGTATCCTAATTCCTTTTATGGAATAAATGTAGTGATACTTAATGTGATGAGAACAGTACAAAATAAAAAGAGAAGTACTATAAACCAGTATCCCTTATGAATATCAATAAGAAAATACTAAATAATGTTATTAAGTACTATGATATGATCATATGAGATTTATTCATTCCAAGAATGCAGGGATGGCTCAGTATTAGAATATCTATTAATATGATACTTCATATTAATATATTTGGTAAGAAAAATCATTTATCTCCATAGACACTGAAACAGCTTCAAAAAAAATTCACCCATTCATGATAAAAATAAAACACATCCATTCAAGGAAATAGAAATTGAAGGATACTTTTTAAAATAATTTTTAAAAATCCTTAGTTCTAAACCCAGAAAGCTTATACAATGGGTAATACTACTGGTATTTCCACATTATATGAAAACAAGGTTAAATAAAAATCTTTTAAACGGTGGGGGGGCACCTGGGTGGCTCAGTGGGTTAAAGCCTCTGCCTTCAGCTCAGGTCATGATCCCAGGGTCCTGGAATCGAGCCCTGCATCCGGCTCTCTGCTCATCAGGGAGCCTGCCTCCCTTCCTCTCTCTCTCTGCCTGCCTCTCTGCCTACTTGTGTTTTCTGTCAAATAAATAAAAATCTTAAAAAAAAAAAAAAGAAAGAAAACAAGGTGCCTGCTATCTCTACTAATAGTCAACATTGTAATGAAAGTATTAGGAAATATAATTAGATAAGGAATTAATCAAGGCATGAGAATGGGTAAAGGAATAAAATTATCTCTTTTGGAATATTACATGGTGGTATTACTAGAAAACATGAGAGGATCACTGATAAGACTAAGTCAAAACAAAAGAATTCAGTAATGTAGCAGTATATAAATTAACTTGTCCTCATATACACAATTACTAATTAACACTCCTAATAATGGTGAAAACCCCAATTATAATAGCAACAAAGAGGATTAAATACTTAAGAATAAGCTTAAAAAGAATTGTGCAAAACCTATCAAAGAATAATTTCCTAACATTTTTGAAGGTCAGTGGTAGGCTTGAATAGGACAACTGCATTATTATTCCTAAGTTTAATGCAATCCCAGGGAATATACCAAGAAACTTTTTATTAATGAAGATAGGCTCATTGGTACTCAGTTATATGGAAAAACAAACATAGAAGAATAACTTGGAAGAGACTAAAAAAGGAAAAACTGCCAGGAAATACTTCCCATGCCAGACTTTAAAACATCTACTATACAACTTCTACAATTAAAAAGTGTCCTACGTCCACACAAGTAAAATAAAGCTATGGGATAGAAAGCCCAGAAACAAACCAGATACCAGTGGAAATAATAACGGTGGCATTTCATATCACTCAGGTAGAGAAGAACTTTTTAATAAGTGGTATCAGAATATCTGGGTAGCCATTTGGAAAGAGATAAAATTAGATATGCATTTTGCACAAGAGTAGACTCAACGTGAAAGTGTGTATACAGATGTTCGTGGCATTATTCATAATATCCAAAAACTGGAAACAACACAAATGTCTATCACTTGACAAATGGATAAACAAAATGTGAAATAATCATACAATGAAATATTATATGGCAACAGCAAGTGCTGATACATACATACTACAACATGGAAGAAACTTGAAAGTGTGCAAAGTGAAAGAAGGTAGTCAGGAAAGGCCATAGATTACATACTTACATATCCATAACAGGCTAATGATAATAGAGTAGGTGAGTGGTTGCTAGGAGTTGAGGGAATTTGGAGTAAAGGGGAGTGACTGCTAAAAGGTATAGTGTTTCTAGGCAGCAACCTCTTTGACCTCAGCTGCAGCAACTTCTTTCTAGAAACATCCCCAAAGGCAGGGAAAGCAAGGGCAAAAATGAACTATTGGGACTTCATCAACATCAAAAGCTTGTGCACAGCAAAGATACCAGTCAACAAAACCAAAAGCAACTGACAAAATGGGAGAAGATATTCACAAATGACATATCAGATAAAGGGCTAGTATCCAAAATCTATAAAGACTTTATCAAACTCAGCACCTAAAGAACAAATAATCCAATCAAGAAATGGGCAGAAGACACAAACAGACATTTCTGCAAAGAAGACATCCAAATGGCCAAAAGACACATGAAAAAGTGCTCCATATCACTTGGCATCAGGGAAATACAAATCAAAACCACAGTGAGACACCACCTCACACCAGTCAGAATGGCTAAAATTAACAAGTCAGGAAATGACAGGTGTTGGCGAGGATGCAGAGAAAGGGGAACCTTCCTACACTGTTGGTGGGAATGCAAACTGGTGCAGCCAGTCTGGAAAACAGCATGGAGGTTCCTCAAAAAGTTGAAAATAGAGCTACTATATGACCCTGCGGTTGCACTACTGGGTATTCACCCTAAGGATACAAGTGTTGGGATCCGAAGGGGCATGTGCACCTGAATGTTTGTAACAGCAATGTCCACAATAGCCAAACTATGGAAAGAGCCCGGATGTCTGTCAATAGATGAATGGATAAAGAAGATGTGGTATATACACATACAATGGAGTATTATGCAGCCTTCAAAAAATGAAATCTTGCCATTTGCAACAACGTGGATGGAACGAGAGGGTATTAATGCTGAGCAAAATAAGTCAATCAGAGAAAGACAATTATCATATGTTCTCACTGATATGAGGAATTTGAGAAACAAGACAGAGGATCATAGGGAAGGGAGGGAAAAATGAAGACGAAACCAGAGAGGGAGATAAACCATAAGAGACATCTGTCTCAGGAAACAAACTAAGGGTTTGCTGGAGGGGAAGGGGGTGGGAGGAATGGGATGGCTGGGTGATGGACATTGGGGAGGGCATGTTCTGTGGTGTGCGCTGTGAATTGTGTAAGACTGATGAATCACAGACCTGTATCCCTGAAACAATACATTATGTGTTAATTTTTTTTAAAGTTAAAATGGTGCAGTGTTTCTCTTTGCAGTGATGAAAATGTTCTAAAGTTGGTAGTAGTGGTGATCGAACAACTGAATATACTGAAGTGAGAACCATTGAATTAGATACTTTTAATGGGTGAATTGTATGGCATATGAATTATATATCAATAGAGTTGTTACCAAAATAATCTGCAAATGGATAAAATTTTCAAAAGAGGGAAAGACTGAGAGAGATCATACAAGAAGAAAATGGATTTTTCTTGTTTAACCCTGGTGTATGGAAAGATTTTGCTGCTATGACTCAAAAGTCCAGAAGTAAAAGATTGATAAAGTAGACTTCATAAAAATAAGAAAATTTTGCATGACAAAAACCACTATGAGGAAAGTTGAGACAGCTGACAAACTAGGAAAAACTATTGTCAATATATACCACAGACAAAAGGCTAGTAAAGAGCTCTTTTTTTTTCTTCTTTTATAAGATTTATTTATTTGAGAGAGAGTGCACAGGTGTGTATGAGGTTGACAGGAGTGGGGTTGGGGGGCGGGCAGAGGGAGAGAGGGTCCCAGGTAGGCTGAGCACTGAGCCTGATGCGGAGCTCGAGCTCATGACCCTGAGATCACAACCTAAGTGAAAACCAGAGTCTGACACAACTGACTACACCACCCAGGTTCCCCATGAACTCTTTTTTTTTTATGAGGCTGTTGCAGCATTTTATTTTTTTTCTTTAAGCTTTTTTATTTAAACATATAATGTAACCCCACCACCCTCTCCCAGCCCCTCTCCCCCCACCCCCCTCAGTTTGTTTTATGACATTAAGAGTCTCTTTTGGTTTGTCTCCCTCCCGATCCCATCTTGTTTCATTTTTTCTTTTCCTACCACCTTAACCCCCACCCACGTTGCATCTCCACTTCCTCATATCAGGGAGATCATGTGGTAGTTGTCTTTCTCCAGTTGACTTATTTTGCTAAGCATAATACGCTCTAGTTCCATCCATGTCGTCGCAAATGGTAAGATTTCATTTCTTTTGATGACTGCATAGTATTCCATTGTATACATATACCACTTCTTCTTTATCCATTCATCTGTTGATGGACATCTAGGTTCTTTCCATAACTTGGCTATTGTGGACATTGCTGCTTTAAACATTCAGGTACACGTGCCCCTTCGGATCACTACGTTTGTATCTTTAGGGTAAATACCCAGTAGTGCAATTGCTGGGTCATAAGGTAGCTCTATTTTCAATTTTTTTGAGGAACCTCCATGCTGTTTTCCAGAGTGGTTGTACCAGCTTGCATTCCCACCAGCAGTGTAGGAGGGTTCCCCTTTTTCCACATCCTCGCCAGCATCTGTCATTTCCTGACTTGTTCATTTTAGCCAAGTGTGAGATGACTAGTGTGAGGTAGTATCTCATTGTGGTTTTGATTTGTATTTCCCTGATGCCCAGTGATGTGGAGCACTTTTTCATGTGTCTGTTGGCCATCTGGATGTCTTCTTTGCCGAAATGTCTGTTCATGTCCTCTGCCCATTTCTTGATTGGATTATTTGTTCTTTGGATGTTGAGTTTGCTGAGCTCTCTATAGATTTTGGATACTAGCCCTATCTTTTTGGTTTTGTTGACTGTTTCCTTTGCTGTGCAAAAGCTTTTGATCTTGATGAAGTCCCAATAGTTCATTTTTTCTCTTGATTCCCTTGCCTTTGGCGTTATTCCTAGGAAGAAGTTGCTGCAGTTGAGATCGAAGAGGTTGCTGCCTGTGTTCTCCTCAAGGATTTTGATGGATTCCTTTCTCACGTTGAGGTCCTTCATTTTGAGTCTATTTTCATGTGTGGTGTAGGGAAATGGTCCAATTTCATTTTTCTGCATGCGGCTGTCCAATTTTCCCAACACCATTTGTTGAAGAGGCTGTCTTTTTTCCATTGGATATTCTTACCTGCTTTGTTGAAGATTAGTTGACTATATTCCCCGTGAATTCTTAATAATTAAAGGGCATAAAATACAGATATATTGAGAGACAAAGGACCAAAGACAGGATGGATAAATGGCTAAAAGACATAGACAACTCACAATGTAAATATGACCCATAAATCCTTTTTTAAAAGTTTAATCTCACTTAAAATTAGAGAAATACAAATTAAAAACAGCATTGAGATAACATTTCTTACTGGTCAGATTGATGAAAATTAGAAAGAATGACAGCACATTATCTCGTGAGGCTGTTGGGAAGTAGGCACTCTTATTACACACTGGTAGAAGTGCAAGCTGGCATAACTCTTCCGAACGGGAATTGGCAATCCCTAATAAATACACATGCATTTTTTTAAAAGAATTTATTTATCAGAATAAGACCACACAAGCAGGAGAGCAGTGGAGGGAGAGGAAGAAGCAGAGTCCTGCTGAGTAAGGAGCCCAACATGGGGCTCAGTCCCAGAACCCTGAGGTCATGACCTGAGCTGAAGGTAGATGCTTAACCAACTTAGCCATCCAGGTGCCCCAGTACATATGCACTTTGAAAAAATTTTATGTAATCTTTACACCAAACGTGGGGCTTGAATTCACAACTCCAGGATCAAGAGTCACATGCTCCTCCTGTTGAGCCAGCCAGGCACCCCTTACACATGCACTTTTGACACGGAAGTCCCACTTGTAGGAATTTTCTGTAAAGATAACCCTTCTAGGGGTGTCTGGGTGGTTCAGTGGGTTAAGCCTCTGCCTTCGGCTCAGGTCATGATCTCAGGGTCCTGGGATCGAGCCCCGCATCAGGCTCTCTGCTAAGCAGGGAGCCTGCTTCCTCCTCTCTCTCTCTGCGTGCCTCTCTGCCTACTTGTGATCTGCCTGTCAAATAAATAAATAAAATCTTTAAAAAAAAAAAAAAAGATAACCCTTCCATATGCACAAGTTTGTTCATTTTAGAAGAGCATTTGTAGTTGCAAAATATTGAAATGACCATACAAGAGAATGGCTGAATTAATTATAGTAAAGCCACACAGTAGAGGACTGTGTTGCTATAAGAAAGAATGAGGAGTATCTCTGAACTGTTGCGATGCAATTAGGTGAAAAGATTAAAGTATACAAGTATCTATATACTCTGCTACTCTCTGTGTAAGAAGAGAGATGTATATACATGTATCTACTCATCTGCAAAAAATACAGGAATGATAGACCAAAAACTAATGAAATTTGTTTCCTATCTGGAAGGAGTGGGAATGTGGTGGAAAGTTTGGGGTTAGTGGGAATGAGATTCTTGGGATGAGGAGGAAGCAACATGTCTCCAGCATTACTTTTCTTTGTAACTCTGACTCTTAGAACTCC
>ML105978.1:28160-50254 GCA_003697995.1 Taxidea taxus jeffersonii | reverse complement strand
CATAAACAATGAATCTTGGAACACTGAAAAAATAAAAATTTAAAAAAAGCAAAGAAAACTTTTATAGATTTTAGAGTAAGAGCTGGCATGATGAAAGGTAGCTCTGGATACAGTTGACCTTTTGATAACTGGTGTCATTGGGACACCAAGGACATGCCTTTACCAGGCGTTTTATTGAGAAGCTGCTGAGGGCCATGCATTGTTAGAGACCGACAGCTAAGAGTAAGCAAAGGCGAGTAAGCAAAGAGGAGGAGAAAGCATGAAGTAGCTGCTTGAGCTGAGGGAAAGAAAACCCGCTCTGAAGGCAAAGTAGGATTCCTGGCAGTGTTCATTTCCCCTTGAAAACTCGGGGTCATATGCGTAAGGTCTGGTCAGCAAGTGTGTGAGCTTTCTTCTAGCCACCATTCAGCAGCTCAGCAGCTGGGTTCTCCAAACGTGGAAAGATATGCAGAGAAAGGACTGGAACTCAGAACAATTTGGAGTCCATCTCATCGCTACCATGTGCTTGATGGTCAGACATGGGCCTCCACCCCAGCTCTGGGCTGTCTGTTCCTGGAGCCCACTCAGCTTGTCTCTCACCAGCAGGAACCGATGTCACAGACAAACTTTCAAGTTTTTAATGCCTGAACTTTCATTGTGGTGTGTGGAGTGCACCATGGCACAGAATTCCCTTGTTTTCGTTCTGTCACTGACTTTCTCGTTCTTACTTCTGCTTGGACAGCCTCCTGTGACTGTGTCCTCCAGCTCACTGCCCCTGACAGCACGGCCAGTGCAGTAGACCACCTGCCCGGTGCTGCATCTGCGCCTTGTCCTTCTTCACCCCCTTCACGCCTTAGTTGAGGGTTTAGGGAAGGAAGCAGGGAAGAACAATCAGTTGCTAAACATTGAGCAAAAGAAACATATTTTAAGTCTTTTGAAACTATAATCTATGTTAGTTTTATACTTAAAATTGATGTAAATATGAGACTGTGGTTAGGTTCCTAAATCAAGGAAAAAAGCTTTTATTTTCCTGTCTCATTTGTTTTCAGGCATCATTTAGTGGATTTAATAGAAACATTGCTGTTTGGTTACTTCTGTGTGAGTAGAGGAAAGATCACTATATTATTTGTGTTTACTTGCCTTTTATGACTTCATCTTGCAGAATGTATTTGATTCTGATATGGTTATACATAGGCTGGCCTCTTTGCATGGACTTTCACAAGTTAATTTTCTTTAGATTTATGCTACAATACAGTGAAATAAATTTCTAATTCTTTAATGATTATTTTACTCCCACGATACGTCCGTATGGTTGTTTAATTTACTGAGAGAACACTGGATTTGGAAAACCAGTTGATGTCACTGCTGGCTCTTGCTGCTTATGAGCTGTGTCACTGCGAGCAAGTCACTGGCTTCTGTGAGGTTGTGCCCTTAGTTAGCATACATGGCGGTTACCATTTGTCTGTGCCCACGCCCCAGCATTATTGTGTCCCTCTTTTTTTTTTTTTTTAATTTTTCTGTAAAATGAAGGCATTAGAAGAAGTTATGTTCCATTTCTAAAATTCTGTTCTTCTACACAAGTCTTTCTTTAGATATCTTTTTAAGGAACTGTTTAAAAACTTCTTATGCATATTTTATTCTTTAAAAAAATAAACTTAGTGTTTTAAAATGCCCTATCGAGATCATGAGACCTACAGTGAGTATGGCAGATCCATTAGGCTGAATGTAGGCATCAGCACTAGCCTTTAGTGCCAATACGCAGGTCATAGGTTAGTGGATAAGTCATCGAGGGACAGTTATGCTTCACTGCTTAGGGTTTTTGTTTTTTTACTTGACAGAAAGAGACATGGTGAGAGAAGGAGCACAAGCAGGGGGAGTGGGAGAGGGATAGCAGGCTTCCCGCTGAGCAGGGAGCCTGATGTGGTTCTCAATCCCAGCACCCTGGGATCATGACCTGAGCCGAAGGCAGCTGCTTAACGACTGAGTCACCCAGGCGCCCCACTACTTAGGGTTTTTTAACTAAATAGTGAAACTAAGAAGACATTTATGATAGGTTTTTTGTTCTTTGTTTTTTGTTTTTTTAAGGTTGCAGTTCTCTTTGTTGGTCAAGTTACGGATTACATCCAGTTCAACCTGCGTATAGAGGAGCCCCTGGCACATCTCTGATGGGGTGTATCCTGAAGTTGGCTTCCCAGATGCCTCTTGAGAACACTGCAGTTCAGCAGATGGTTTTTATGTTTCTTTCAAACCTGGCCTTATCTCATGACTGTAAAGGAGTAATTCAGAAAGTAAGTACTTAATCTCTCTTTCATATCTTTTTTTAAAATTAATTAATTTGTTTTAGAGAGAGGGTGCATGTGAGAGTGGGGGAAGGGGCAGAAAGAGAGGGAAAGGATATCAAGCAGACTCCCTGTGGAGTATGGAGCCCGCCATGGGGCTCGATCTCACAACCCTGAGATCACGGTCTGAGCTAAAATCAAGAGTTGGACTCTTAGCCAACTGAGCCACCGAGGCATCCCCTTCATATCTTGAGAAGGATAGTAAAATAATCCTTCTAATTGAGAACACGTATGAAAAATCTAGAACTCAATTTCTAGGACTAAATTATTATAATTTCAAAACATTGTATTTTAAAAGATTTTAAAAGGATTAAGAAGGTTCACTTTGTTTAAAGCCAGGTGATAGATGACACATGAAAAGTGACAGGCTAGAGTGTGATCATTCCATTTCCTTTTCGTTTATCTTCTTAACTTCTGCAGTATATTTTCTCTCTCTAACAATGAGGGCTTTAGAAAGACAGCTGTCTTCCATTTATTTGGGATCATAAAAGTAATGTATTGGTCTTTATGTAGACCAAATTGAGCAGTAACGATTTCCGTTCAATTTACATTGTCAAAACGATGTGTGAAGTCATAGCCGCTTCTCCCCACTTAAACCTAACTTCTTTATGACACGATAGGTGATGTTATCAGTCCTCTGGTACTCCAGTGCCCAAACCGGACTTCTTATCACTGATTTTACCTTAGGGTACTTTACAGTGGATTGAATGAGTTAAACCAATTCTAGGACACATGTTCAGTGAGATTATATTTAGATATGTATGAACAGAATCCCTAATTTGGAAGACCCTTTAAGATGGGAATATGATCACGTTATCTGTTACTTGCTAGTACATAGTGGTTTGTTTCTGTTGCTTTTACATGGAAGCCAAGACAAATTACGAAAGTTGACAGCATTCACAAGGATTTAGTCTCCTTTTCCTCCACTGTGTGAGCTCCCCATCCCACACCCACCCCAAAACACCCCACTCTGGCAGCAGTCTCCAAATAAACAGCAGTTATGACTAAGGAACAGTCTTTTCAGTGCTGTGTTGGAGCTGACTCAGGCTGGCTCATGAGTGTCATTGCTGATTTTCAGGAATTCTGTGACCCGCTTGACATCATGTTGCTATCTTGAAGTCAGTCACGGTGGGAATACACACCCTGTGTAAGTTGGCAAAGGATGCAGATCAGGGACCCACTACTCCCACCAGAAGCAGCTGTTTATTTGCTGGCATAGGGCTGGATATATATATGTGAAGCCATGCTGAGCTGGCTGTGTGTGGTGCCATTTGCACGTGTGTGGGAGCGCAGGCGGAGGGTAGGGCTTCCTGCCACCTCTGTATAGAGCACATGGGTAAAGTAGAATAGGAACTCCCAAATAACTGCTAGTCTTGGGTCTGACATGTGACTTTGAGCTGGAGACCTTCTCTCCCTAAGCTTCGTTTGTAACTTCTCAGGTTAAACGTGATCTTGACGGTGTCTTCCACTCTCAGGCTATGTTACTGTGCTCAAGCATATTTTGATGTATATGTCATTGGACTCTGTTTCAGGTGAGGCTCAATCAAGTTGTTTTTCCTCTGCTCTAATTAGGCAACCCCTGAGCCTTCCCCTGCTGCTTTGTCATAATGAGCCCCGGGCACTATAGTTATACCTCTCCATTACTCATCTGTAGGCATAGAAAATGTAGCTAGCACTGTTGTACAGCTGAGATTCTAAAATGTCTAGTTTCTCTTCACCATGCTAGTATAGGGAATTGTCTAAAAGCATCTTTAGATCTAGCAAAAAGAAGGAATGCCATAGCGTATTTATAATTTAAGGAACTACCATATATTTCCTCACTAGTGTCAGCTCCAAATCTCCAGTATCATGGCAGAATCTATCTGAACGGGAAAGGCAGGGGACAAATCTAAAAAGCACTGATTTGGACTGAGCGATGAGAAGTAGCTGTGAGTGATGGCAAGTAAAGTCGGCCTATAGTTTTGCAGGTTACTTGTTGCTTGGGTTGTGTTGCTAATATTTTTGTTGCTCATTTCGTTTTTGTTTTTTATTTTTTAAAATTTTTATTTAAATTCCAGTTAATTAACATATACAAGGTAATACTAGTTTCAGGTATACAATACAGTGACTTAGTACTTTCTTATCATTTCATTTTTAGGCTGGGAGGCCTTCTGTGTAAAAGTGTTAAATTTGTAGATTCGAGCCCACATCTTCATTTAGGTGTAGGAGAACCCAAGAAATAGGCCAGAATAGATTATTAAGCAGGAGAGAGATGAGAGATATTCTGGACATTTATGGAAGTTCAGTGATCATATTTCCGTACCCTGATCAAAATATCTAACTGATATTTTTGGTATTCATTTCTAAGTTTACTAAAATGGCATGTAGCTATGAGAAATTATCTGTGAAGGTAAACAGTTAAAGTGAATATAAGATGTACACAGAGATTTAAAAAAAATTTTAAGAATGCTTAGATTCATAAAAAAAAAAAAAAAAGAATGCTTAGATTCAGATCTCTTCAGTACTGCTAGAGTTGTTAACTGGTATCCAAGACTGATTTGGGTTTTGTTTCTTTTTCCTCCCCATAGGATAGCTTTTAATGAGCAGCAAAATTGCCAGAAGGCAGAGAAAACTCAAGAGGCCTAAAATCATCCCCAAACTGAATTATCCATCCTAAATAATTAAGAGTTGACTATATGTAGTTACTTTATCCATCATCAGGAAAGAATTAGTAAGAGTTAAAATTTGAGCACTATTTTGTTTTCTTTAACTTTTTCACTTATACTTGGAAACAATATAGATGGAGTATTTGGAAGGTAGGTGTTAGGAGGAAGGAAGAATTAAAGTTGTGGAAAAGAAGAGCAGAATTCTAGTTAATTGGTCTCCAAGGGACAAGGAAAATAATGAAAAGACTCAGAAATAAAATAATATTCTCTCTATTTACCCACAGAGCAACTTCTTACAGAACTTTCTATCTCTAACATTGCCAAAAGGAGGAAATAAGCATCTCAGTAATCTGACCATTCTTTGGTTGAAATTACTCCTGAATATATCATTTGGAGAGGACGGGCAACAAATGATCCTGAGGCTGGATGGCTGTTTAGACTTACTCACAGAGATGAGCAAATATAAGCACAAGAGCAGCCCTTCCATACCACTTCTTATCTTTCATAATATTTGCTTCAGCCCTGCCAATAAGCCCAAGATCCTGGCTAACGGTGAGTATTCACTTATCCACCACAAACACACACACACGCGTGCGCGCGCGCACACACACACACACACAGGCATCTGGTTATACATGTGGTCATTCCTTGAGTATTCCATTCAGATTACAACACAGAATTGTTTTATAAATAATTTGTCAGTTATTTATTAGGCACCACTGTGTACAAGGCCCTGTGGGAGGGTAGAGGCCATTGGAATGAATCAGGTGTGATCTCGTCCTCAGAGGTGAACCAGACGTGGCTTCAGCTCTCCAGGGACTTCCAGGAATCTTCTCAAGGGTTAACAAGTCTTGCCACTGGCGGCTACACAGGATCCAGGAGGTAGCAGGGAAGAGGAGCATGGAGTGGGGCCTGTCCAGCCGCGCCCTGACTTCTCTGAATCTCTCTTCCCCTCGCTCCTCTAGGTCTCTGAGCAGATGCTGCCTCAGTGAAGCCTTTCCAGACCCACATGTCAACATGATAGTCCTCATATCCTTCTTCCTGCCTCCTCTCCTTTCCTCTCACTCACTATCTCCTCTGCCTGTTTTATTTTTCTCCATAGCGTTATCAACAGTTGAGATACTCTATGTGTTCAGCCTGTATTTGTTTATTCCTAGTCTGCCCAGCATTAGAACATTAGCTCTTATGAGGTCAAGAGGCTTTTGTCTCTTTTCTTCACATTTCTCTGTAGCATCTGGAGTTGTGCCCGTCATAGTCAGCACTCAGTGAGTGTTCAGTGATTGAAAGAGCTGTGGAGGCTGGAGAGTTAACCCAAGACCAAATGGTGACATTAGCCTTGTTCTCTGGGATGTAGGACAGATGAGGGAGAGGATTCAGAAAAATTTTGAAGCAGAAGGAGGGAAATGGAAATTTCTGTTTCTGCAACCATGTGCATTTTCTGTGAGGAGAGTGTAAATGTTATAGGGAGAGAGTTTTATAAGGTTACATTGCATTGTTTTGGGGGGAGAAAAAGAGGTGGGGTCTAGGCTTCCACACACCTGTTGGATGCCAACCCTTGTGTGCTCACTCCACAGTCACCTGGGGCAGCTTCCCTGTGTCTAGTTTCTACATCTGTAAAATAATCCTCTCTTGGTTTGGTAGAAATCAGTTTATAAGCACACATAAAGTGCCTGGTACAATTTATGGTATGTGGTCGATGCTCCAGATAGATTAATTCTGTTTTTCTTTCATGTTTTTTACTTAATCTTTTTTAGAGGTATTTTTCCAGGACACATAGAGTTTTCTAAGTGAGTGACAATGATTCTGCCTATTTCCTGCTTTGTATGCAGTGGTGATTCTCTTTTTCTGGTAACTATGGAATTGTTGGAAATATAGGGAGAGATTTTAGAAGCTCGGTCAGCTTTTAACTTTGCAAAATGAGCTGTGGATCTGATCTCTGCTTTTCTGTAGTTCCTCCACTGATGCTGTGCTGGCTGCCGTCCGAGGGGTGTGCCTCGGTCCTCACGTGGGTAAAGTGAGGCTAGTGATAGGCCCTGCCTCATAGGGCAGTGCGATAGCATAGAGGAGGTATCTGATCCCAGGCCTGCTATCACCTATTACTCATTTTTCTCAGAAGAAGTTTTTCTTTGGGACTACTCACTACAATTTTATTATTGAGAGAGTTAGAAAAAGGATGAGCTTTAGGGAATTCAAGGAGAAGTCTACATTTTCCCCCTGGATTTACTTTTAGCATTTCTTTGTAATAGTGATGCTCTCTCTTCCTCCTTAGCTTAAAACAGTTGGACAAACTTTTGGTAAGGAGCAGCTTCCTCAGCCCCAGAGACATGAGATCAGAGGTCTCCAAGGCAGGAATAGGAGGCAGCAACTGTGCGGTTTTTGTACGGACCTTTGAAGGCATGTTGAAGGCATTGCCTCCTATTTCCCTTGGGGATCCAGAGGGAGGGCTTAGCAGAGTCAGCTAGCTTAAAAATCTACCAGGTAAGACTGCAAAAACTCTGATCATGAGTGCCCAACCTCTGGTTTTGATAGCTAGAAATGGAGTGAGTTGTGGCACTTGACCTTACTGTTAAAAGTAGAGCTAGAATACTCCTTGTTTCTGGTAATTTCAGGCAAGGACTCCTCTGAAAACAACAAAATTATGCTAAATATGGCAAAATTCACCTTAAAAAAAAATAAAAAAACTGAAAAGATAGTGGGAAACACACGGGCCAATTTTGATTGAAAGTTTGTGCATTAGAGAGACACAAAATATGTGTATGAAGTATGTATTTTTTGTTTCAAGGACATTTGCCAACATTGTATGCTTGGCTTCGGTTCAGGTATGCCAAGGAGTCTGGGAACAACAGTCAAGAGTGTCTAAGATGGGGAGTTCATGGGCCATCTTGTTTGCATTAAGGTGAAACTCCAAAGAACTAAGCTCTTAGGAGAAAGATGAATCAAAACTAAATTGCTTCCCCAGCCCTTATTTACGTTATAAAGACCAGAAAAACAGGTGTGAGCATGGGCACCCCAGAGGTGTAGAGCCTGAGTGGCCTGTGACCTTGGTTTGAGCCAGACCTCGGGTGACAGTGGCTCTGGGTGCTCCCCACAGGCTCTCTGCCGCTCTGACGGAGACAGGACAAGTGCGGACTGGGCCTCAGAGAACCACCACACCTTTTCAAAAAATATTAACCAGGGTGTGGTGACCTGTGACCAAGCAGAGCAGGAACCGTGCCAACATGAGTGAGAGCCAGCAGGGGAGACACTGGACTCGTCTGCCCAGGCTTCGGATACTGGAGTTAAAGACACAGATTTAAAGATAAATTGATTTATGCCGTGTTTAGATAAGTAAGTGACCAGCCTGGAAATGTTTGCAGGAGGTAGGAAAATGGAAAATTGGAAGATTTGAAATAATAACTAAACAAATTCTATGAATATGTCTGTACCGGCCATGGGAGCACAACATGGGAGATGTTTACTGAACTCTTGTGTCTGTAAGCCCGTCTGTGGTTGCAGTCGCATCATGATATGACACACAAAATTGCATCCCGGTTGGCTTTTTTCCCAGTGTATTGTCATTAAGTCTAATTTGTAATATACTGTGAAAACTATTTCTCACCTTTATGCAAAATGTAGTCATAAAACAGACCTCTTTCAGCTTTACCATTAATTCAGCTCTGGTTTGTTGTATTTGTGGTTTTCATGGTATAAATACTCTTAATATAGCTGATTTCAAGCTAGGAATACGACATCCCTAAATAAGTAATTAACTCAATTATATTAAGAAGAAAGGTAATAAGGGGACGCCTGGGTGGCTCAGTTGGTTAAGCAGCTGCCTTCTGCTCAGGTCATGATCCCAGCGTCCTGGGATCGAGTCCCGCATCGGGCTCCATGCTTGGCAGGGAGCCTGCTTCTCCCTCTGCCTCTGCCTGCCTCTCTGTCTGCCTGTGCTCGTTCGCTCTCTCTCCCTCTCTCTGTGACAAATAAATAAATAAAATCTTTAAAAAAAAAAAAGAAGAAAGGTAGTAAGTATTTAAAACTCATCATTTACTACTTACTACCTACATTTTACTATTATCTAGTCTCTTGAAGTTATTTATAGGCATATGTAGGTGCTCCCTTCATACCTATTAAACTTTTTTTATTAAAAATTTTTTTAGGGATGCCTGGGTGGCTCAGAGGGTTAAGCCTCTGCCTTCGGCTCAGGTCATGATATCAGGGTCCTGGGATCGAGTCCCACATCGGGCTCTCTGCTCAGCAGGGAGCCTGCTTCCCCCCACCCCGCCTCTCTCTGCCTACTTGTGATCTCTCTCTCTGTCAAATAAATAAAATCTGTAAAAAAAATTTTTTAAAATCCAATAATTAACATATAATATTTGTTTCAGGGATACAGGCCTATGATTCATCAGTCATATAGAATACCCAGTGCTCATTACAACATATACCCTACCCTCCCCAAAGTCCATCACCCATTTATCCCATCCCCCTCCCCCTCCCCTCCAGCAACCCTGAGTTTATTTCCTATGATTAGGAGTCTCTTATGGTTTGTCTCCCTCTCTGGTTTCATCTTATTTCATTTTGTTCCTCTCTTCCCCTATGATCCTCTGCCCTGTTTCTTGGATTCCACATACCAGTGAGATCATATGATAATTGTCTTTCTCTGATTGACTTATTTTGCTTAGTGTAATATCCTGTAGTTCCATCCAGGTTGTTGCAAATGGGAAGATTTCATTTTTTGATGGCTGCATGATATTCCATTGTAGATATACCCCACATCTTCTTTATCCATTCATCTGTCAATGGACAAACCATTAGTTAAAAATGTTTAATGTGCCTTTTTTGTATGCATGCTGTATTTCACAGTGAAATATTTTTTTTTAATTGACCTAGTTACATCATCATTGGGGACACCATATTAATTGATCTATATATGTACTTTATTAAAAATGCTTAAGAGATAGTAACTAGTGGAGGGAGTTATGATAAACTTACTTAGATTATAGGTTCTATGTTCTGAGTGTTTAGTACACTATGTAAAACTATCACTTGATGATACTCAGAGAAACACCTGGGAACCACCCTTTCATTTCATGATGTGCCCTAAGAGTGCCAGCTGCCACCTCTCATAACAAATTTCATCAGATAACTGTTTATATAGGCTAGTTAGGGAAAGTCAGGGTACAGGAAAAGCAAGGGAAACTAGGGAGGATGAAGGTGTGGTAAGGAGTAGGGGTAGTTGGCAGGGAAGTTCAGCACCTGTATGCACCTTCCACACTGTCCCTCACCTGTACAGAAGTTAGCTTATGGAGCAACTTTTTTTTTCTCTGTAGAACATTTAAAATTTCTTTAAAAACTAAACAGAATTACCAAAACAGCATTTTTGTTGCTTTAGTTATGGGATCTTTCATCCAAATAGTATTTGTTAAGCCCCTAAAATAAAGCTGGCACTAGGGTTGAAGTACTAATCAGTGAGCAGACGCTCATTTTGCCCTCAACCAGGTTACAACATAATGCGTCTCAACACATGTAGTAGAATGAGGAGTGGTTCTACATGCTGAGAGTTCCCATAACAATGCTTACGAATGCTACATGTTGGGGCACCTGGGTGGCTCAGTGGGTTAAGCCTCTGCCTTCCACTCAGGTCGTGATCTCAGGGTCTTGGGATCGAGCCCCGCATCCGGCTCTCTGCTCAGCGGGGAACCTGCTTCCCCCTCTCTCTATGGCTGCCTGTCTGCCTGCTTGTGATCTCTCTCTCTGTCGAATAAATAAATAAAATCTTTTAAAAAAAAGAATGCCACATGTTTTTAAACGTACATTTGAGAGGAAAAATAATTTATACAATTTAATGATATATATAAAAATAAGTAATAAGATAGGTTCATATATTGGTCTGAAACACCCTGACCGTTTCCTTGGGACTAAACTTTGCATCTTCACGTAAACGATTAGGCTGCTACAGATAATTTGTAAGTCTTGATATCATACTCTGGCTAGCTTTGCAAAACGGGGACATATCTCGTGTGTTGATGTGCCTTTAAATTACTTTTTCCTCTGACATACACATGCATGAAAACATCTCTCTAAAATCTTAGTCCTTTTTTAAAAGACTTAACTAATTTCGTATTTCTTGATTATTGTTTTATATGGTAACCCACGCTGTTGATGTTCTTATAATGTCTTTATAATTTATCATAAGAGCAAATCTGTTCTCCTGCACGTCAAAATGTGAGCTATAATTGAACAGCTCATTTATACAACTCTTTGTGTAATTACTTACTTTTCCACTATTGTTTAAATGAATGTGCTGTTGTTGAATTAGGGCCAAAAAAATTAGGCTGCCACGGCTTCCCTGATTGTTCTATGCCTGTCATGAAAATAGTTTGTTCTGAGGTTGTCCTCCCACACACAGTCTATGTCCTCCCTTCATAGTCTAGTGATACCAACTTTGTGTGTATTCTGATGGGGGAAAAGGCAGTATCTGACTAGTCCAAGATCAGAATACATTGTAATGTCTGGGACTAAACTTTTTTTTCTCATGTGTTTATTATTAGAAAAAGTCATTAGTGTGCTAGCTGCCTGTCTGGAAAGCGAGAATCAAAGTGCTCAGAGGATTGGAGCAGCTGCGCTTTGGGCTCTGATTCACAATTATCAAAAGGTCGGTTTTTAAAGTCCTTGTTACAGCCGGGGGCAAACACCAAGGCTCTGAGGGTGCATCCAGGGATGCTGGAGGAGTATCAGCAAGGGAGAAAAAGTGAACTCAAAGACCTTGTTGTCTTGTGCATTTATACAATTAGTGAGCCATCAGTTGAAATCTTTTTCATTTAATTAACAAGAGGTCTCATTTCAGAAAGGTATCTCTTTGGGGTGAATTTTCCCTGTCAATATAAATCGATTTGGCATACTGATTTAATATTAGTATAGATCGTTTCTGCTAGAAGATGTATTAAGGAAAAATGCATCCTGAAATAAAACCAGATAATGAAGTTTTATCCAGCTGTGTGATTCCTCTGGGTCTGGCATGTGCTGTTACTGAGTTTTGAGAAAACTTGGTTCTCCTGAGGCCGCAGCCCAGGACCAGCCCCATGGGAGCGATCCACAGGTGCAGACCTGTCCTTGCTCTCCCTGGCCTTTGGGCTTCTTTTTCACTACAGACATCTCATTCCTAAGAGAAGTGCCCTCGTATGTCTAGTGATCAAGTAGTGGCCAGGTGACAGACCATGTTGGGATCGACACGGTCCTGCAATGGTGCTCTTGGCTCTTTGTCCCGTGTCTGCGTTGCTTGTTCCCCCCGCTGGCTGGCGGCAGTGTCCAGAGGCCAGAGGCAGTGCCATCACTTTCACTGCGTGTCCCCAGGGCTTAGCACAGGAGTTGACGCTCTGCGGTTACTCGGGGGGGTCTTTGTTGACCAGCTGGTACTGTTTGATACACTTCGTCTGCAACCTGGGCTTTGAGGGAATATGGAATACTGAAACCAAGACTGGGTCTTCCTTTAAGACTTGAGGTTAGGGGAGAAGGGGCGAATGGAAGGGCAAGGAGAGAAGCACATGGAGCTGCAGAGAAGGGAGTGAGTTAGGGAGGGAAGGCTCTGGGTGACAGCACAGTGGCATGTGCTCAGTCGTTACTCCATAGCTCCATCACTGTCTTCGTGACACTCTGCTGGGTGCTGTGCTCAGCACCGGCAGCATTAGCACTGTGGACCCTGATCTGCAGCATATGGGAATAAATCTAATTAATGCATTGCTCCATGTTACCTGCAGGCAAAAACAACTTTGAAAAATCCATCAATAAAAAGAAGAGTGGATGAAGCATATTCCTTAGCAAAGAAAAGTAAGTTCTGTTATGAAAGAGATTACGGTTAAACTTGGAAGCTATTAAGCGGATTCCCTGATTAATGAATCGCTTGGATACTTCACAGCAAGATGACAGTTTTCTACACGGGTGTTTGAGGAGCTTTTTTATTGAAGCACTATAAAATGTGCTGATATCTGTTCCCTACTTTTCATTTATGTCACCTTTTTAAATAATAAATTGTTTTGATAGATGAAGGCTTGAGATATAATTTCTTAAAATATGTCTTTGATCTTTCTCCAATTCATTTTCTTTTTCACGCACTAAACTTCCTTTGCCAGTGGCTACCTCTGTGCTGTAATGTGTTCTGAGGTGATAAGAACTGGGCCCAATTAGAATTGACCTTGAACGGGAAACTTTGATCTGACATCAGGTAGTTGAATTACAGTCTTCCGAGAATAGATCGAGTTGCCCCTCTATCCTCTCAGCCCTGTGATGTGATCATGATAGGAGGCAGGGTTTTCTTTTCATGGTTCCTTATTCATTTTAAGTGACACCAGTTTTCAGTGAGCATTATTCTTTGACCACTTTTTATGCTAAAGCACTGTACTGTGTCTTTCTTGTACTCTACTAAATCTGTTATTAATTTGTGCTTTTATAGTCTGATTTTTTATAAGTGGTTTGTGGATTTTTCAGTTTGTTTCTCACTGTGGCTATGAGTTTCCAGAGGTAGTTATGTTAGAATTTGTGCATTTGGAGGGATGATAAGTACATAAAGCAGGGCATTCTTGTGGGGCTATAGGTAATGGCAGCCATTATGGAGGTATATTGATGTTTGTTTATACGTTTTGGCTATGAAAAGCTAAAAATTAAAAATAAATATGAATTGTGTGTTCTTAAGTGCAGTACTAAATTTAATAAACTTATTTTTCCATGCTCTTTATTTCTCTCAGCTTTCTCAAACTCAGAAGAAACCCCTCTAAATGCCTATTACTTGAAATGTCTTGAAAACCTCGTTCAGCTTCTTAACTCTTCCTGAGTGATGTGAGAGTCTCCTGCCCGAAACTGCTGGCCGCCAGACAGGTGAGCCAACTTTGCAGCCAGCTCTGTGTAGCCACTGTTACCTGGAGACATGCTAAATCTCTGCAGGGTGTTGTGCCCTTCTGGCCCGATGCGAAATAGACTGGGACACCTCAGCTCTGTCCCTTCGTACCAGCAGCTGACAAGAAGATGATGGACAAAGGACATAGGAAATTTTGGGAACATAAACATTTTTACCTTTTTCTATGCAATGTGCTTTGTAAAAATCTTATTTAACAGTTATTTAATAAAATATTTTTAGAAACAAAATTGATTAGTAATTGCTGCTTGTACACTTTTATCAGTCTCATGAATATAAATTGTAGTAATTGGAAGAAGACACGATGTTCTGGTTTCCTTTCTTTCCTTAAGTTTTTACATGGAATTTGGCTCTTGTCAGAAAAAATCCTTGTTTCTCAAACCTTTTTATTGCCCAGAGCATACACATTGGTAAAGAGATACTTGTATATAAATGTCTATAATTTTGTCAGTAGCTTCTTTATGCAGTTTTTAATGGTATTAATGGATTTCCATATGACTTGTAAACCTGTTATGTTTTATTATTTTCACCTTTCGACTTCTGAAATGCTGTGTAATAAAGAAGGAAGAAATGAATTTACCATCAGGTAGGCCTGGGTTCAAATTCTAGCTCAGCCCAAAATATCACAAACAAGACTTTAAAAAATCTAGCAGAAATAAGTTCTGTCAAGTATTCATCATGTAATAACTCTTAGTGAACATTAGTTTTGAACTGAGAAATTACACCAATATCTTTCAAGTACTGATCAATTACAGCCGTTTTCTCAACCCTTTTGAGAGAAAGAAAATTGTATCTAAGAAAAAAACACATCGCTATACACATTATTTACACATACACAGCTGTATATGCTCATTATTTAGGGGAACATTTTCTAACTGAATTATAGTTAACAAAAAAAATAACGTTTTTAAAACGCTTTAGCAAATTGCTATCATCACTAAGACAAGCCAGGTGATTTTATTTAAGATAGAAGCATGACAGCAGAATAGATGTTAAATATTGAAATAGAAGCAGATAAATTTGTGGTATCTGAAAATTATTGATTAGAGATCTTAACAGTAGATCTAGGAAGTTCAGAATTCCCTAGACTGCCTAAGTTAATTCAAAGAAATGGACATGCCGATACTCTGAAAAATTCACCAACTCTGAGCAGGAATCAGGAATTATTTCTACCTTTTCTCCTGGTTTTTTATATTCTGTGCCATTTTCTTGGTATTACCTTATAAGTTCTCACAGATGAATAATAGCATGGATTCCTTTGTAACTATCATTTAAAGAGCTCTTCCTATGTCACAGGCACTATTCTCAGAATGTTCAGTATTTAGCCTGTCTATGCTTGCTGCCTCCTTTTTTTTTTTTTTTTTTCTGATTGGGATTTTTCTGTCTTTGTATTTGGTTCTTATAGATAACTACTGGTTTTTCTACAAAAATCAGATCTCTCCAGGGAAGTGATCCTTTCCTTTGTGGTTCATTGATTGATGAATTGACCTAACAGAGTATCCTTTGCCTCGTATCTTTGAAACCAGGAAGAGTTATAATTGACTCTTTTCCCTAGCAGTTCAGGGTACTGAACACAGTACCCTGTGTGGGGGGATTTGTAGCACAGTAGCTCAAACCACTCAGGGATGTCACCTGCTGATGCCCAGGAGGACTGCCACCCCTGGAAGAGGAGCAGAACTAATGGCTTCAGGAAAAGTTGAACTGTCACCTCTTGGTGTCCAGAGACTCAAGGCTCAGAGGCATGTAGTGTTCCTGGTCCTGGACGGCAGCCCTTCCCATCTGTGTCTCTTCAGATTGTTTCCAGCCAGCCAGGGGGGAAACTAGTAAGCAGAAAATTCCTGAGGTCACCGGCCCACTATTTGAGCAGCTACTGTGGCACTAACTTGGGCACCCACCAGCATCAGAATCCCCTAGGATGTTTGTTGCAATGAAGATTCCTGGACCCACTGAAACAGAGTCTTAGGCCCATGTCCAGAAGACTTTTAGTGAGCTCCCCAGGTGACCTTTACTCTTACCACAATTTTAGAACCAATAATTAATCCCCCTGATTTTACAGAAAACTGCTTAAACATGAAAATGATTCAACATTACTCAACTACTTACTGATGAAATCTGACTTGAATCTGGGTTTCTTGCATGCTAGTCAAGTGCTTTTTCTATCACACATCCCCAGTGTGAGCAGAGATTCAGAAAACTGGTGTAATGATGAGTTCATGCCTCATGGTCTCCCAGTTTCCCATCCCCTGGCCTTGTTGGTTGCTTGGGCTAGTTTTGCCTGTGTTCTATGGATGCACACAAAGCCTGTACCTTTTTAACCAGGGTGTGAAGGCATTGATACAGAAGCTTCTGAATTTAAGACCAGTTGAGCAATTTGCAGGAGGAGGCAGCCTTTGGTTTAAAAAATGGAGGAAACAAGTAGAATACTTAGGAGACCTAGCTGGAGACTTTTCATTCTCTTTCTAAAATCACTTTCAAAAATGAATCATTGGATGTATTTTTCTTTGGTGTTCTGTAAAGGATGAAGTGGAAAGTAGAATTTGCCTGTTTAACTGCAGGCCATCGATTTTCCTTTGTAGTAGTAAATATACTCATCATCTGTAGTACTCTTACATCATTAGTCTTTGGGGCTGCACCTTGTCTACCCCCATTTCCTGAGATCTGCTTCTTGATTCATGATGTTCCACAAATGGGGCAGATTGATAGATAGGAATAATGAATGATTAGCATCCCTGCTCTTGCCATAGCCAGGTGTGCAAAGGGTTCTCTTAGGGAAGGAGAGAGCTTGATGGGGTGGTTAAGGGTATTGGGCTCTGGAGCCATATGGGCCTGGTGTCAACCCTGGCTTCATCCCTGCACAGCAGTAGCAACCCTGGGGGCAGCCTTGAGGTCATTTCTTCTGCTGTACTGGGGAAAAGGTTGCCTGCCTCATAAAGCTGGGGAGAGGTTGGAGTGGTCAGCATAGTACCTAGAACATAGTTGATTATCCCTTGGATGTTATCAGTGGTTAATTAATTAATTAATTAATTATTTCTATAGTTCTCAAAAATTGATCTCTTCCTCATTAAAACATGAAATCCTTTGTGTCCTTGCAACCCTCCTGTTTCTTTGGGGAGGGAGATAGGCTGGAAAGTGAGTTATGTTGTCAAAACTGAGGTTTCCACATTCCAAAATGATTGTTGGTTTCTAGTGGAGATGTGTTCCCAGTCTTGAGGTCCCTGAGCTCATGGACACTCACCAAGTCATCACGGAAAGCCTAAGTCTTACAAAACACCGTGTGGAGGTAAGGATACCTGGGTGGATGTGGTACATTTTATTCTGCTTGTCAGGTTTTCTGGATAGACCGTGAGGTGGTGAAATATTGTTCTTCCCCAATTTGACTTGAAAAATACAAGAAATACAAACAGCATCCAAAAGAAAACCTTAGCTTACAGAATCCATCATTTAGGGGATAGCCATTTTCTTCTGTCTGCCAGTTGTTGACTTGTGATCCAGATGGTCAAGGGGATTGGATGATTAAATACTATTGTTTCTGTGAATGGGCAACTCAGAGTTTATTCTTCCTAAGTTTAAAGTATTATTCATGGGAAATTCCTTATAAAATTCAAAGAGTAAGTCAGCTGGGATGGAGTGAGAGTATGCTGGGCCTCAAGGCTCAGGATGTACCAAAGACTCTGCCAAAACCCCAGGATTCTGAGATTTGGCAGCAAGACATGATGAGCTCAGTGTGATCCTGTTTTAAATTTTCCCAACAATGTTCATCTTTGCGTTACTTTTGCTTCTTCTGCATTTGAGAAATCTGCTTCAGAAAAAAAAAAAAATGCTCTTTTAAAATTATGTTTCACAAAAGATCCATAAGGTAACATTCAATAAGTTTCCTTTAACTAATTTGGCATGAAAGACAAGAGAAAAATTTGTGTTTTAATGTAGACTCCAAGGAACAAATTCTTTCATGCATTTTTCCTCCTATAATGTCTTTCCCTGTGGTTTTACCTCTACCCATGGCTGTGCACTTGGAGCGTCTGTGTCCCATTTGGTTCATCTGGGCAGTGATACTCCGCATTCTGGTAGCAAGCAGATTGCTTGCAGTTCTGGGCAAATTCTGAAAACATGATTTCCTCAGATACTCTATTAGAACATTTTTCCCTTGCCTTGCCATGCTAAGAGATTATAAAAAGACAGATTATAAAATGGAGAGCTACTACTTTTAATCATTTTCTGATGAAACTCGTACAGATTGGATTGCAAAGAATCAGTTTATAGATATGATACCTGGTTTTACTTTATATCTGTTAGGGAAAGCCATGATTGCACAGAGTAGAAAATATAAAGTAATAATGGCTTCAGGGGGCACCCGGGTGGTGCAGTCACTTAAGTGCCAGATTCTTGGTTTCACCTCCGGTTGTGATCTCAGGGTCACAAAATTGAGCCCCCATGTTGGCTCTGAGCTCAGCACAGAGTCTGCTTGATTATCTCTCTCTGCCCGACTCCCCCCATGCACATGTGCACACACTCTCTCTTTAAAATTTCAAAAAAATTAATGGCTTTAGCAAAAGAGGATTTTCTTTTTCTTTTATTCTATTATGTTGGTTTTTTTCCACAAGTAGGAAACCCCCAGGGGGTCATTCCTATGTTGACAGTATCCTCAGGGACTCAAGTGCCCATCCTTCTGTTCTCCTGTCTTTGATAGCACACTTCCTTCACAAGTTACCTCATGAATGTTAGAAAGGAAAAGGATGGTAGAAGATGTCCACAGCTGTCTGTTGTCCTTTTAAGGAGCCTTCCTATAAGAACCACTCCAACAGGGACGCCTGGGTGGCTCAGTTGGTTAAGCGGCTGCCTTCGGCTCAGGTCATGATCCCAGCGTCCTGGGATCGAGTCCCACATCGGGTTCCTTGCTCGGCCGGGAGCCTGCTTCTCCCTCTGCCTCTGCCTGCCTCTCTGTCTGCCTATGCTTGCTCTCACGCACTCTCTCTCTCTCTCTGACAAATAAATAAATAAAATCTTTAAAAAAAAAAAAAAACACTCCAACAACCTGCCCTCACATCTTCTTGGACAAAGCACCGTCACATCCGTGGTCACTCCCGGCTGTGAGGATGGTGAAGGTGTGCAGTCCTTCAGGTGTGCTCACTGCCATAACGAGTGACTCAGGCCTCTGCTGTTCACGAAGGGATGAGGGGCTTGGGTAGGCAACCACCGGTCTCTGTCCCACAGGCCAATGTTCTAGTTAACTTTAGAGAAGAATGTGATATAATTAGGGGTAAAAGTATTTGCCTCCTAAATAAAAAATTAGAAAGAGATTAGATGCTGATTGAACTTATTTAATCTGCATTTAGACTCTGTGGTTAATTCTAGTTGCATTTAGAACCAGAAATGTTAACGTCAGAGAACAAAGTAAGATGACCTTCTAGTGGGGAGCCAGATGTGACATGTGGAGTTTATCCCCATGACCTGGAAACTTCAGCCATCCAGTGTTAGTTTCTAGAAATGAGCAAGAACTAAGACACTTATTAAGCAATCTAAACCCCAGCCTCTTCTTGTTTTTTCTTTTTACCATTTTATCCAGGAATTCTTCTGGATTTTTACTATTTTTGCTAATTACTGGTATTGACTTTTTTTTTTTTTTTTCAGTTACCTCACTGCACCAGATTTGATAGCCTTTGGTAAGAGACTACTTGCTACCAATTCTCTGTAAAACATTCAACTTAGTTCTTACAGAAATAAATACTTCTTGCCTCCCTTCTGTCATTACTCTTTTTCACCAAATTCCCTAATTTCAGTAATGAGGCTAAGTGGTTCAAACTGTTTAGGAACAAGTGCAGCCAGGTCTCAGCAGTCTGCAAGTTGCCTAGTGGAAGCCGGAGCACTGTGCGGGGGGTTCAGCCAGCGCCCGTGCGCCCGGGCCCCCTGTCAGCCGCTGTTTTTACCAGGCAGATGGAGAGAATTGTTACATCTCGGCAAATCTGTTCTGTGGGCGCCAATTAAGAGAGGTTCTATTACACTGTAAGCTTGTAAGATTTCTTGAAACTTAGAACTTCCTCTTGTTTCTTGACTGGCTAATTCTTGCCTGGCTCCCTATGTGTAGAGAAAGATTGCCAGAGGTTAGAGGGTATGGGTACTTTCTGGACATTATTCCCAACTCACCCTTTGCCCCCTCACCTTCTCTAGCTTGCTTACCCCTGCCCTTTCTCTCCTACCTCCATGACTTAATTCTTTAATTTTCCTCCGTCAGGGCTTCCACCCACCCTTACATTTCCATTTCTGCTTTTTTGAAAAGTCAAGATCAAATGTCACCTCTCCTGTGAAGCTGCGTCAGATTCCCAGGCTGGGAGGAAATTCTTTAGTCTTTGAGTTTCCACACCGTTTGGTTAGGTTTTTTGTTTTTTTTTTTAAGCTTTGATATCACTTAGTTTTTTCTCCTTGTATGATGCTGATTTACATACAGTCGTTACCACCATCTGCTTAGATACGGCTTCAAGACTGAGCTTTAATTTCCTGCCTCTCATAATGCCTTGCATGATGGAGATGCACAATTTATATTTATTTGAATGAATGAATATGGAAAATACTTTATTAGTAAAAGCTTCAGAATTTCACAGTGTAAATTAGGCTAAAAATTCTGTTGACTGTCAAAATATGCACAACCGTTAAGTGTTTCCTTTATGAGAATAGATTTTTAAGTCCTAAAAATAAAGAATGAAAGAAAAAGCGCTGTTTATGAATACTACAAACTCTTAGAATATTCTTTTAGTTCAGTAGAGAAAGAGAAAAAAAACAATATTTTAGATACTTTTGAAAACATAATTAGCACCAACATGAAACAAAGATGCTAGTCTTAAACTTGCAAGATCTGTGCCTTCCTAGGAATCTTACTTGGGATACTCTTTTTTGGGCGGTAGAGTATAGGTTTCAGCTTTTCGAAGACAGAACCATGAATTCTGAGAATTATATAACTGCAGTACCAGCAGTGTGGAAGAACCAGAAGAAGCCAGTTTGCATCACCCATGCTGTGTGAGGAGCGCAAATCAACAGGTGACCTGTCGGCTTCCTTCCAGGTCTTCTCTCTCAGTACCCGCATTTGGTGGCAGCAGCCACTGAGGACTCTGACTTAGACTGAGATAAACACGATACTGCTTTGCACAGAAGAGAGCAGAGGGCGTGGTAAAGGCTGAAAGAAAACTTTTAATAGTTTGACGTAATGAGAATTGGGCAAAATGCTTATTCTCTTATGCATATTTCTTATCCGCAGCCCATAATGCACAGCTCCATCTGCAGGGTAAGGACACACAGCTCCTGTGCAGTGGTTTTGAGTTTTGACCCAAATGGGGAAGGTTTAAGTGTAGAGTCCGGATCACATGGGTAGACGTGACATGTTTGCTCTGTAGGATTTAAAGATTTGAAATTGCTAAGAATATGGGGACAATATGGGGACTGGAACTAAGCAACCTGCTGAACCATCAGAACGGCTGATCCTCTTCCCAGATTCACTCTTAGGAAGGACGAGAGAGCGGTGAGAGAGGCCCCGCGTCCCGCGGAGCTGCTGCAGCCGCCGCGATGGGGGTCCTTCTGGTCAGTGGCAGGAGACAGCTCAGCAAGGCCTGTGAGGGAAAGCAGAAGGTCTTGGGGATTTCTTCGTTTTTCCCAGCTGTTGCTTGGGAAAAACTGTTCCTGCCCTTGCTTGTTCAGATCTCTGGCCCCAGGGAGCTCACTTGCAAACTCCAGGCAGCCACATGGAATCCCGGTACTCATGGGGGGCTGAGAAAACAGGTGGAGTGCGCTGACCCCCAAACAGGTCCTTCTGCTCTCTGCCACATCAGACCCCCACGCCGTGGCACTACAGTCTTAAAAGTGTCTCTTCCCAACTCTGCCTCTCCTGACAAGGGCTTGCTTTCGCAGTGGGGAATGAATGAGTATGGTCCTTTGTTACCCTGGTCTCGACTACTCCTTACTGCAAAATTTAGGAACATCAAAGACAAAAAAATTACCCAAGAGAAATGGTAACATAACCCCAAAATGGAAGCAACCCAAAATGCCCAACAATAAGAGAATAGGTTTAAAAAACTGTGGTGTAGGGGCACCTGGCTGGTGCCGTGGGTTGAGGGTCTGACTCTTGGTTTCGGCTTGGGTCATGATCTCAGGGTAGTGAGATTGAGCCCAAGTCCAACTCTGCGATCATCATGGAGTCAGCTGGAGACTCTCTCTCCCTCTTCCTCTGCTCCTCCCCCTGTGCACTCTCTCTCTCTCTCT
>ML105978.1:14770-27760 GCA_003697995.1 Taxidea taxus jeffersonii | reverse complement strand
AGATATCTTCTTTTAGGTAAGAAAAGATAACAAAGAAACAAAGAGGGACAAATTGAAAGAAGTGAAGATGACAAAAAAGCATCCAAATATATCAATTAAAAGTAAATGGACTAAACTTGAAGTGAAGGGTAAACTTAAAAGATTGAATTTTAAAAATCTAATATATGTAATTTAAAACATTTAAATAAAAAGATAAAAATAAATATCAAAATAAAACAGATTAATGTAGAATAAAATGGACTTTAAGAAAAAATTTCAGGCTGAAAAAGATCACCATCATGATACAAGATTAAACTTATCAAGATGTGGCAATTTCAAACATACGTCTTGTAAAATATCTTCTAAAATGTATGAATCCCAAAGTGGCAGAATTACAAGGATAAGATGATAAAACTGACCTTACAAGAAGTACCTTTTAAGCCATGCTCTTGATGTTTGATAGGTTGAGTAGTCAGTAACTCAAAAAAGATACAGAAAATCTGAATAACAATTGATAATCTTGATCTGATGGATATATACAGGATTCTCCAATCAAGAATTAGAGAAAACACATTTTTTCACCTCGGTCCACATGAAGCATTTACAATTGATCAAGTATTAGGCAACAAGGAAAGCCTCAGTAAATTTTCAAGATAGGTCCATATAGACCTAGAACTCTTACCACTGTGCGATTAAGTTAAAATTTAATAACAAATGTAAGTATCTTTGTATATTTGGAACTTAAAAGACACACTTCTTAAAAAACCCACAGGTTAAAGTGGGAGCCACGATGGAAATTTACTGAATGATAGTGAAACTCTACATATAAAGACCTGTGGGACGCACCAAAAGTGAAAGTTCTCTCACTTTTTTTTATCCTAGAGAGAAATTTTTAGCTTTAAATCTGTCCCAAAGAGGAGGGCTTCCAGATTAATGAGTCAAGGGTCTATCTTTTATAAGTTAGAAAAATGACAGAATAAATCTAAAATCAAGTTGAAGAGAAATTTTAAAAAAGGGCAGAAGTCGATGAAATAGAATCAAAGGTACAGAACATCAATAAAGCAAAAAAAATTTTTTTTAAGTAGACAAATTTCTGCCAAACATGATCAACTGAAAAAGCAAAAGGATACAAATGCTATAATGAATGTAAAGGGGGACTAAGTAGAAATGAAGTAGCAATTAAAGAGATATACTACTAGAATATTATCAGCAGTTGTAGACTAGTAAATTTGAAAGCATAAAAAGTGGACAAGTTCTTGGAATAATATAACTTATTATAATTGACCTCAAAAGTAATAAACTTTAGTAGTCCGGTAGCTGTTAAAGAAGCTAAAGTAGTGATTATAATCTATTCACAAAGGAAAAAACACAAGACTGTTGGTTTTATAGGCAAATTCTAACAAACATCCCAAGGACAATCTCAATTTCATTCAAACTCTTGTAATTATATCAAAAGAAGGAAGAATACCAGTTCAATCTATGAGACAAGTATAACCATGGTACCAAAATCAAACCAAGACAGTATGAAAATGGAAAAGTATAGACCCATTTCTCTCATGAATGTAGGCAAAAATTCTAAATGACATTATTAGCAAATCAAAAATCTACATTCTTAGTAGATGTAGAAAAAGTACTTAAGCATTCTACTATAATTGATGACAAAATCTCTTGGCAAATTAGAAGCAGAGGGGAATTCCTTAGCCAGTAAGGATTATGTATAAAAATCATAGAGCATTATCATTCTAAATGGAAAAACGGTAAACATATATATTCCTTTACAACTCAGGAATGCCACAAGGAGGCTTGCTGTTACTGCTTCCATTCAAATTTTATTAGAGATTGTATGTAGTGCAACAAGATATGAAAAATATACCAAATCTTAGAGGTTAGAAAGGAGAAATAAAAGTATCACTATTTGCAGCATTTAGCAAAGTGGCTGGATTCAAAATCAGTTGCATTTCTTCATATTACAAGCAGCTAAAACACATTTTTTTAAATTATGTTCAGTTAGCCACTGTTTATCAGTGATTCGTTAGTTAAGTATAACACCCAGTGCTCATCACAGCACGTGCCCTCCTCAATACCCATCACCCTGTTACCCCCGCCCCCCACCTTCCTCCCCTCTGAAACCCTCAGTTTGTTTCCCAAGGTCCATAGTTTCTCATGGTTCATCTCCTCTGATTTCTCCCCCTTTGGATTTCTCTCCCTTGCCTTATGGTCCTCTGTGCTATTTCTTATGTTCCACATATGAGTGAAGCCATATGGTAATTGACTTTCTCTGCTTGACTTATTTCACTTAATATAATCCCCTCCAGTCCCATCCATGTCGATGCAAATGGTGGGTGTTCATCCTTTCTGATGGCTGAGTAATATTCCGCCGTATATATGGACCACATCTTCTTTATCCATTCATCTGTTGAAAGGCATCTTGGCTCCTTCCACAGTTTGCCTATTGTGGACATTGCTGCTATGAACATTGGGGTGCATGTGCCCCTTCTTTTCTCTACAGCTTTTCTATTCTTAATTTTTTGAGAACCTTTGTACTATTTTCCTGTACCGAGGAGTGCGCCAGGGTTCTCTTTTCTCTCCATCCTCACCAGTGCTATCTCTTGTCTTTTTGCTAATAGCCACTCTCAGAGGTGTGAGGTGAGCTCATTATGGTTTTGATTTGTATTTTCCTGGTGATCAGTGATGTTGATCACCTTTTCATGTGTTGGCCATCTGTGTGTCTTCTTTAGGAAAATATCTGTTCATGTTCTCTGCCTTTTTTTAAAGGTTTTATTTATTTATTTGAGAGTGAGAGCATGAGAGAGAGAGAGAACACAAGTAGGGGCAAGGGCAGACTCCCCAGTGAGCAGGGAGCCTGATGCGGGACTTGATCCCTCATCTTTTTTCAACTTTTGAGCTTTTTATTTCATTGATACTGTACAAACAATTCTTTAGTTTACCTTCAAGCTGTATAATGTGAGATAGGTTTTAAAGAAGTTCACATGTTACAAATGCACAGAATGAAACCTGATGATATGCATTCATGTGGTTGCAGGTCTGATAGACTGTTCAATTTAAGACTGCTCTAGTCTCATTCCAGTCTCATATGAATAGCATAGGAGAAAAGCATTATTTAATGCAAGACTTGGAAACAAATAATTTGGTAGAATACGATAGAAATTGTGTGTCTCTAAAAAAAAAAAAAAGGCTCCCACTGCCAACATTTTCTTAATTGAAAAAAAAAAATTTAAGCCTTTGACCTGCTGTCATAATTTAGAAAGAACCTCTCAGATATCATGGTTTTTTAAACATACCTGAAATTCTGAGCTTCATTTTCTCAAATCTCAAAAAAGTTTGCCATGTTCTAGGCTATGCATTTTCCCAGACTTAGCCGTGTATCCGTGCAGCACGCACTTACTGAACACTTACCTGCCCTGTGGGCCTGGGGCATGAAGCTGTGAGAACTGAGCTCCTGGTTAGCCAGCCGACAGCCATCGGGGCAGAGACAAACCCATGCACACGTGAAGTGCTGGTCCACGTGGCAAGTGTAACAGCTGTGTGCTCTTGGAACCCAGCCAATGGGGTGGTTCGCTTTACCTGGCTCTAGACGCCTAATGCTGAAAATGTCACTTGCTGTGCAGTTAGTCTTGACTTCAGCACGCATCTTAAAACTAAGCCAGCTCGCCATTGCTTTTGGGTTACTTCTAAAATTAGGAAAGTAGTACCGTTTAAACTTGTATTCAGACAAAGCCACAGGAGGTATTGAAGTACCTGAACCTGAAAGGAGAAGACTAGACATGGAAGAGGTTTGGTCTGGATGGACTTGGAGTTATGTGGATTTGAACCCCAGTATCTTCTAGAGCAGGAGAAAGCGTACCCTTCCCTCACGCACACACACACACATCATGTATGTACAGGTATGCATATGTACATCTATCTATATCTATATATCACGGTTTAGAGAAGAGACCTAGAGACAGAGAAGGATTGATACCAAGCAATGTACACTTTCAGATGGATCACTTAATACCCCTTTCAGGCTCCATCCTTGCCCAGCTCTGATGCCCTCCGCAGGGCTGGACCTTGCTCTGTGTGGAAGCTCCCACGCACGGCTTTCACCTGCAGACTCCCTAACTTGGACCCCATCACCTTGCCCTGGGCTGTGACGCCCACCCCAGACCGAATGTCCGTTGGCTCCCATACGTAGGCTCTTTCTGATTATACAGGGATCTTCAAACTCGTTTTACAGTTAGATGCCAAACATTCAATCACAACCTTACTCTCTGAGAAGTCTGAATTGTGTGTTATCATTCCATGACCCCGTGAAAGTTAAAGGTCTGTCTCCCCTCCGCTTAGAGCTGATGAAAGCACAGATCAAGTTAATGTGGTTATTAAATTGAAAAGAAAATGACTGCCAATCTGTTTCTATTCCATATTCAGAGAATTGTAGATCTCAAATACTCAGACAGCAGTCACTAATTTCCTTTCTTTTGCCTGATTTATTGGGTGAGATGTTTCATATATTTGAATTCAGTATGAGTTTGTGTGTGTGTGTGTGTGTGTGTGTGTGTGTGTGTGATGGAGCCTTAATATTATTCTTCTAGAATTTTAGGATAGTTAAATGTTTATTATTTAGTCTACAGATCTTTTTTAGCACACACCTTATTGGTACTTTATGGAAGAGAATAAAGAATAAATAATATTTCTCATCTAGACACATTCTAAAGTGGCAGCTAAATTGAAAACATTTGTGACAAGGGTTTCACTTTTACTTCCACTCAGTTACGAACTGGTTCTCATTTCTGAGAATTTGAACCCACCATTAGATCTGTCTTCTGAACTTTCAAGGACCCTTGAATTTGGGGTTTGCATTTTGGTTTGATGTTAAACATTCTTCAGTCCTCTTTCCTCTGTGTACTTTCCCCAAGATGTCACATCAGCTCTTCTGACTTCACTATTACCTGTAATGGGAATTCCTGGGTCTTGTAAACCGGGGTCTCATTCCTACTGTTTCTCTCCACTATCCATCAGCTTCCTTCAAGATCCATCACCTTCCTTGAGATCCATCAGCCTCCCTGGAGGCCTGATTTCTCACATCCTTTTAAAGCTAAGTATGGCCTCTCCCAGGGGCATTCATGTTTCCTCTACATTCCATGCCATCCCCATAACTGTGGTTTGCTCAAGTTGGCATGGCAGGAATCACACAACCTCAGTCACTGACAAATAGTCATGGCACAAGGTACACATGGCAGAGATCACTAAATGGAACTTAGAGAATCTGGGGGGTGATCTTGTCCATAGATTTCTATGGAGAGTTAGGGAAATTGAAAAATAATGAACAGGAAAAGGATTGAGTTGGAAAAAGAATAAAATATGCTACTAGAGGTTCGTGTTTGTCTCCTCTTCTGAAATGTTTACACAATTTCAGGGGGAATAATTTTGCACTCTCATATACACTGACCTTGTCAAAATTACAGCATCGCTGGGTGTGTTTTGTCATGGCTAGTTCCCAGAACACTCTCAGCAATGGGCCTTCTTCACTGTCTACCCCTACTTCTGCTTCAAGGGCTTCCCAGCATTACATTCAGAAAATCAACTTGACCCCATTCTGTGACTCACTGAACAGTGCCTCAGTATCTGGGTATATAATCAAATAGATAATGATGCTAACATATTTTGAGCTCTCCAAAATAAGGATAAAACTGTTATCTACATAACTCCCATAAAAATGGTGTAAGCCCTTTTCTTTCATCTGGTGATGATACAAGAGGGAAGGAATTCATATCCTATCTAATGCCAGGTTTATGTAAACAGTGAAGCTGGATTGATTAACCCAGCTCCTTCTCAGCACTGAACACAGATGAGTGGGTGAGATGAGTATTCAACCAGATGGAGGCTCAGGCTGCCTCAGGTCCCTTACAGAGATGCTGTGGTAGGCTCTGTGGGGTACCACGATGCTCCTGGCCATCAGCAGAGGGTCCTCCCATCCCTGGTGCAGAACTTGACTGCAAAACCACCTTGGGATAGGTTCAGGGAGAGGCCAAAGCATGGTGCCTCATAGAGAGGACATGATGGTCCTGAAAAGGGGATTTCCTACATTTGAGAGAGGTGGGGTGACACCTGGCAAAAGAGATTGTTCCATAAAGGAATGATGAGCACTTGTATGATCATAATGATGTCAATCCTGGTGTTCAGTTTTTCAGACTACTATCATATGTTGGGAAGATAGAAAGAAGAAGGGAATACGGATGTATGTAAAGGAAACCCCTTCATCAACTGGATATTTGGTGAACAAATTAAAGTTACGTTTCCCAAGAGTGTCAGATGAGGGTCAAACAGGTTTATTGGAACATGCCTTAGTATTTCAAAAAAATCAAGCAATTATCATTTCGTTTTCCTCTGAGTTTGAATAAGTTTTCCTTCACATGTACAAGAGAGATAATATGTGGAAGGAAGGGAAAAGATAATGTTTAAAACAGGTAAATCAAGAAGTTACAGAAGAGACATATTATTTAGGGATATGACTTAAGAAAAACAGGCAGAAGTTTTGAGAATGATTGTTTCTAGGGACCAGCAGAGCCAAGTGGGGAGGCACAGGGTAGAGCAAGTTTCTGAGATCCTAGAACTTGTGTGGTCCAGCTCAGCCATCGACCAAAGGCTTCAGTACACATAGTTACAAAGTGCTTATCTCATGTGGGCAGATGGGAGGTGTTGGCAGCCCGCACACAAGACTGGAAGCGTGGCCCGCAGTGCGACCGAGTCAGCAAGGGAAAGCACACGCCATGCGAGCTGGTAGGGCATCGAAGCATGGCCCCACGATAGGAATTCAACTTGTATTATGAGATGGGGGATGTCAAGGAAGTGGGGGTTCACCCCGGATTGGGGGCTGGGGACCCTGTGACAGGTGGAGGGACAGTGGAAAGAAGCTAAAGCTGTACTTGGTGCAGAAGCAGCAGTCGCTTGGGTTACCTGGGAGAGGGTTTGATGATTGTTGTGGTTTGTGCAGGGACTTGGTTTTTCGTCTGTGCCTGGAGAGGGTTAGAGTGTAGCCTCGTATTCCCTGTCCTGGGGCCGCTATCAGCCCTTTCTCAAGGATCCCTGGTTCCTTTAGAGGGAATGAGATCTAGAAAGCAAGTGGGGAGGGTAGGTCGCTTGTGCACAGCTGCTGTCCTGCTTCCAGGCCCTTTCAGCAGACAGAGCCAGGGAACATGAGTGTACGTGGACGACTATACTGGTAGCTTAGGAACACAGAGTTCTTCTCCTTTTCCCTTTCCGTATTTTGTGCGTCTCCTCCTCATAGTGAGAACCCCGGTTCCCTACCACATCAGAGTAAGTATATTCCATTTCCTTGTCCTACAAAGTGAACAAAGTTTTAGAATCACTCAAGTGCCACTTTTAGCAGCAAGCTGGTTCCTCTTTACGATTAAGTTCGATTTTTTTTGGCAATTATTTTGGTGTTTATAATAACAGCCCTAGTACCAAAGCTTACAGCCAGATTATACATTTACTGTACATAGGTCAGGTTTTTTTTCTTGTAGTAGTTTTAGTTTGATTCTTTTCATCCTTTCATTTAATTTTTTCTCTTAAATATGTAAAAATACACATAATTCAAAAGTCAAAATCTTGTAAGAAGGTAGACTGAGAGAAGTCTTCTTCATAAGCAGGTAGACTCAGAGAAGTCTCCTTCCTATCCTACACCTCCATCTGCTTCTTACCAATCCCACATATAAATACTGTCATTAGTTTCCAGTTGATCTCTTCTGTGTTTTTCTCTGCAAGGAAATATATATATATATATACTATGTATCTGTATCTATATGCTATATCTATATGCAGAAATGACAGCATGTTTCATATTCCCTTTTGTACTTTTTTCATTTAAAAAATATCCTGGAGGTACCTGGGTGCCTCTGTCGGTTAAGCATCTGACTTCAGCTCAGGTCATGATCTCGGGGTCCTGGGATAGATGCCCACATGGGGCTCCCCGCGGGGCAGGAAGTCTGCTTGTTCCTCTGCTCCTCCCCCTGTTTTTGCACGCTTTCACTCTTTCTCTGACAACTAGATAAAATCTTTTAAAAATATATATCCTGGGAATCCCTATATGAGTTCAGAGGTATCTTCCTCATTCTTTTTAGTACTCCATTATATGGATGTACCATAGTTTATTCAGTCAGTTTCTCATGGATGAGTACTAAGTTGTTTGTGATGTTTTGCTGTTACAAATAATGCCCCCATTGTTAAAAACCTATTCCTGTGTTGATTTGTACTTGCAGAGGTATATATTCAGAGCAGGTTTCTAGAAGTATAATCGAGGGTCAAAGAGTAAATGCATATGTAGTTAGCTCCTGCATTGGGGCATTGCCTTACCCTCCCCCCTACCCTACCCACCCAGGCATATAGGGGAGGCCTGTCTTCCTACAGGTGCTGCTAGGCTGTGGCCTACGTTCTCGCCGCCTCCCTGAGTTCTCCTGCAGCTGTTAGACAGTTCCTCCGCCATGGCTGACAACTGCCTCCTCTCGTCCCTGTGTGTCTCTCATCATGAGGGATACAAATAAGCAGGAGTTCACTAGGACCAGAGGAGTTTTAATGTAAAATCACAGAGGTTAGAGAGACAGGTTTAGAGAACAGCTTGAAATTCTCTGCTATGAATATGACTGGAGTGTGTACCTTGGGGACTCATAAAGATCCATTCCGGACCAATTGTGAAGGGCATCTGTGCCATTTGTAAAGTACAAACTCAAGGAAGAGTGTCTGCTTCGTGTGGGGCCTGTGTTCAGAGTCACATGGTCTAAATGAACGGCTTTGAATTACACACATTGTTGTCTCTCTGAAACTGACTTTAGCAATGACTCTATCTTGCTGAGAGTCAAGCGCATTTCCGTACTTTAATGCTCACCTACCTTCATTCAGAACCTGATCGGGTCAGTCAGTACTTATTGAAGTGTTTGTATTTTCATGGATTATGCTACATAGTAGACTCTATAAGATTTGACTGCTGCATTTACCAATACATACAATAAATAATTATTCATCTTTTTCATTTAAAACTTTCTTTTTTGATTGTAAGAATAATACATTTTTACATGAAATTTGTAAAATAAAGAGATTCATGAAGAGAAATACAAAGATTGCCTTTAAGGGCCAACCTTTGATATTGTTTTCATTTATTTAACCCCTCAACAAAGTAATTCTTTAGTGGCAGTACCATTTATTTAACCCCCCAACAAAGTAATTCTCTAGTGTCATATTCATTTAAAAAAGAATTTTTCCTTTGTCAAGTGAAAGCATACTTGTTATAGAGAAAAAAGGAAATACCACTTTTGTTCTCCCACCTGAAGACAATTGCATGCATTTCCTCCTAGTCTTTCTGTGTATATTTAAGCTTTTCTGCTATAATCCACTGTAAATATTGTTTTAGTGACTGCATAATATTTTGTCAAGTGCACATGCAATAACTAAGTACTTGTGGAATAAATTGATAATAGCAGTCTTAAAATCTAAAACTTTAAATTCTGGACAGATAAAGTATTACAAAGTAATACCCCATCTCTTTCATTGTGCACAGTACATTTTGCTAATGGAATACCCCCAGCATAAAGAATGGTGTTGTAAGAGCTGTCAGAGCAGAGTAGGAGAACTTCCCGAGTAGAATCAGTGGGAATGCTAACATGGTAGAAGAGGAAAGAATTCTTAGAATACAAATATAAGAGGGAATTCATGGAGAAAATTATTTTTAGAATCCTTTCTATAATGGAGTCAACAATGAGTCAGAGTAGTTTTATATTTGCATTTCTCCCAAATTTGTCACATGAAGGAAAGAGCAAACATAAATACTTAAATGTGCTGTCCTCTTCCCTAAAAAGCAGAATTTTGCAATGGTATTTAGTTACATGCTTTTAAAATTTGGTTCAAGGAGCAGGACTACCCAAGCATGTAGCTAGTGTAACTTTGCCAAGAATAGCGTATCTGTAGAATGAGACTGAGTAAGACTAAAGTCAAACTTCAAACACTGGGCAGTAGGAAGAGAAAAGCAGACCTTCACCACTGTTCTGCATCTGGGATCCTGGATGCAGCCTGGACAATTCCCCAGCTTTCCTTAAAGTTGTGGAGAAGAGGGAATGGCAATGTTTCATAAATGCTCTGCTAATTGTATCACAGTCTCTTTTCCATGGCAGAGTAATAGGCACTTCAGGAATTGTAACTCCTGTAACAATTGTAACTGTAACAACGAATACCCTTCTTGATGGCACCTAAAAGGTGAATGAGTCCCCCCTTCTGACTCTTGGCAGGCAGGAGATTCCTGGCAGCAGAGCACCAAAGAGCCGTGAAAGTTAGGATATGTTATTGCCTTCTCTCTCTCTTTCTCTTCTTCTTTCTTTATTTTTTTAAAAGATTTTATTTGACAGAGATCACAAGTAGGCAGAGGCAGGCAGAGAGAGAGGGGAAGCAGGCTCCCCGCTGAGCAGAGAGCCTGATGCGCGGCTTGATCCCAGGACCCTGAGATCATGACCTGAGCTGAAGGCAGAGGCTTAACCCACTGAGCCACCCAGATGCCCCTCTTCTTTATTTATTTGAGAGAGAGAGAGAGAGTGAGTGAGCATGCAGGGGAGAGGGGCCAAGAGAGCAGGAGAGAGAAAAATCTCAGACGCCCTGCTGAGTGTGGAGCCTGACGTGGGGCTCAATCCTGTGACCATGAGATCATGACCTGAGCTGAAACCAAGAGTTGGATGCTTCACCAGCTGAGCCACCCAGGCACCCCTCTCTCCTTTTCTTAGTTGAAATTTTTATTGAGATAATTGTCATGTGCAGTTCTAAGAAATAATGCAGAGAGACTTCATATATTCTTTACCCACTTTTCCCTCATGTTATCACCTTACACAATATAGTACAATATCACAACCAGGATATTGGCATTGGCATAACCTACTACATTGTTCAGATTTTCCCAGCTTTTACTTGTACTCATTTATTTGGGGTGTGTGTATGTATTGTTCTATTGTATTAAGCTGCATAAGATGCATAAACATAGCATATTAATAAAAATATTGATTTAAGTTCTATGCCATTTTATCATCTATGTAGGTCAAGATACTACACAGTTCGAGCATGATGAAGATAATTCCTGTTGCCTGTGACAACCTACAGAGACACTTCTCCCCCACATCGCTTTCTGTTTTTAACCCCTGGCAACCTCTAACCTGTTCTAAAGTTTCTGAATTTCCTAAATTTTGTCATTTCAAGAATGTTATATAAATGGAATACATTCATTATGTAACTTTTGGGATTGGATTTTTTTTTTTTTTTGCTCAGCATGATTCCCTGGAGATTCATCCAAGTTTTTGTATCAATAGTTTGATCCTTTTTATTGCTGAGTAGTGTTCCGTGGTATAGATGTACCACTACTGAGGTCTTTTATTTTATTTGGTATTGATTGATAAATGGTATTATGTTTTAAATGTTGGTTTCCCAATATTTTATTGTTAACCTGTGGAAGTGCTGTTGGTTTTGAGGTGTTGATCTTGTTTAATAAAAACTTGCTGAACTCACTTATTCTAGAAAATTTGAACTCACTTATTCTAGAAAATTTTGTAGACTTCTTGAGTTTGCTACATGGATAATCATGTCATCTGCAGTTATCGAGGTTTTATTTCTTCCTAATCTGTTGCCTTTTATTGCTTTCTCTTGCCATATTGCAGTGGCTAGAACATCTAATATTGCATTGCATAGCAATGTGAGGAGCAGACTTCCTTTAATTTTCCTCAGTTTTAGGGGGAAACATTCAGTCCTTCTAGCTTTGGTTTTTTGCTGATCATCTTTATTAAGTTGAGGTGATTCCCCCGTTTTCCTAATTTACTAAGGGTTTTTATGGTGGGTGAGTGTTAAATTTTGTTAGATGCTTTTTCCGTGTCAATCCGTATGATCATATGACTTTTATCTTTAACTTGTTGATATATTGAACTAGATTGATTTGGTTTTCAAATGAGAAGTGACTTTGGACAGGTAAAGAAGGGAGTAGACTCTGTAAGACAGCCAAGTCTTACAAATGAAAGCTAGGGTGTTTGAGAAACCTAGTCTGAGAAACTGGGTTAAACTAAGTTTGATAGGCTTCTTCACTGTTGGACTTGTCAAGCCTTTAATATGGCACATTGAGTGATATCTGTATTTCCGAAAGGGGAATAAAGTATATAAAGTTTCCCAATCCAGTTTATGTACAAAATCTACATTTTCCACAATGTCTTTGATAATGGGAAGATGCACTTTGGGGAACATTGCCTTAGGAAATAATATTTCCAATGAAAAGTTCTGATGTGGAGAGTATTATAGGAGAAAGCCAGTATGCTATGGTATTTCTGACACGTGGAACTTTAAGCAGGAGGTTTCCTAGAAGCTGAACAGGGTCATTTCATTATCTGTCGAATAGGGAATAAATCTGCTTCTCATGATGGAAGTGAGGTGTAGATGTGGAGAGTGTGGGCTCTGCAGCCAAATATCTTTTTTCTTTTTTTAGGATTTTATTTATTTGGCAGACAGAGACCACAGGCAGAGAGGCAGGCAGAGAGAGAGGAGGAAGTAGGCTCCTTGCTGAAGAGAGAGCCCGATGCGGGGCTCGATCCCAGGACCCTGAGATCATGACCTGAGCTGAAAGCAGACGCTTAACCCTCTGAGCCACCCAGGCACCCCTATAGTCAAATATCTTGATTCAAATCCTGGTTTTGCTCACCTAGAAGGTGTGGGGAATATTGGAGAAGTTGCTTAACCACTGTGTCCCTCAGTTTGCTCAAATGTAATGTGAGAATGGCAACAATTCCTATTCTCTAGGATTTTAGAGAGCTTTAATGAATGAAAGATGTAAAGTGTTAAAGACATATAAGGCACATAGTAACCATCCAGTAGTTATTACCTATGATGTTTGTAGTTGAAGGATGACGTGAGATGATCAGAAAAGCACCAATACTCAGAAAGTCATTATTAGGAAAGTAGACCCAAGGGCAGTTGTAGGGTGAGTTAAGGGCAGGGGAATCC
>ML105978.1:0-14370 GCA_003697995.1 Taxidea taxus jeffersonii | reverse complement strand
TTGAGCCTTGGCATTAGGGAAGTGGATTTTGTAGTCACCAGGAATGAAGTCTGTCCTGGATGTTAATGGGAAAGCCAGTTGAATTTGGCATTGTAGTTAAAAAATAATAGATATTTTAATTTTTGGTTTTAACAAGTACAGGAAAATAAAATGTTGGAGTCTGTTTATGCAAAAAGCTGAAATCTGATCAATATTGGTAAAGGAGCGATCTGATTATGCAGTTGCACTTCAAAGAAAATTATGCCCATGATGCAATTTTGAACTTTGAGAACCTCTCAGCTCCTTTTTTGGGGCACTGAAGTAGTAGAATGGCTCCTCAGAGGAAATTAAGGGAGAGAAAGGCATGATGGTACACGGAACGAGGGAGAGAAACAATGCAAGAGGGAAGAATCGAAAAGGTCCTTTGAGAAATCAATGAGCATAACTTAAAGAATGGGAGAAGGGAAAATGTGTTTGCAATAACAGAAGATTTAAGCAATAGAGCAGCTTGGTAAAATGACTTGAGCCAAATGTATAAGATTTTTTAAAAAATGTTTGTTTGTTTAGAGACCCAAGTACGTGGGAGCAGGGCTTGGGGCATGGGCAAAGGGAGAGAGAATCACCAGCAGACTCCATACTGGGTGAAGAGCCTGATGGGGTTCCATGACCTTCATGCCATGGCCTGAGCCAAAACCAAGAGTTGGATGCTTAACCAACTGAGCCACCCAGGTGCCCCAAGATTTAACACACTACATAATTATGGACTTGACTTAGAATATAGTCCAATTTTGTTTTCATCTTATTTCTCATTTTTTGGCATAATGCGTTTGGATCCTAGCCTTTGGGAACCCACTAGAGCCCAGAATGCCATTACCAGAAAGTAACAAGTCTAAAAACGTTTGAACAGGAAGTATTTTAATGCCTTAGTATTTCAGTTAATAAATTAAATATGTGTAAATGCATTTGTATATTGCTCAACTTACATTTAAAATCTTTCTTCTCTCTGTATCTGCTTTTTATTTTCTTTTCCTCAAAATCATCTTTTCTATCTTAGCCCTCAGGCTATCATGGCACTGAACACTATGAGTGAATTTTCCCAGATAATACTGTTTATTTCTGTGCCAAGTACAGAGACTTTGAATAAACCAGAGTCAATGTTTTTGAGAAGAAAAAAAGAAGTCAGTTAATCTGGTTTTGGCTGTCATTGTCATCAGACTAATGGCCCCTCAAAGACGTCTCCATCCCACTCCCTGGAACTTGTGAGTATGTTACCTTTCATGGTGAAACAGGCCTAGATATGATTCAAGTCAAAGACTTTGAGTTATGGAGATTATCTTGAATTGTCCAGGTAGGCTCAGTACAATCATGGGCTCCTTAAAGATGCAAGAGAGAAGCAGAGAGGTGAGGAAGAGATGGTAAGACTAGGGAAGAATGGTCAGAAATGCGACATTGCTGACTCTGGAGATGGAGCAAGGGCCCTGCTGGCCCATGTATGGTTGCCTCTAGCACACATGCAGACTTCCAGATGATCCTGGCAGACAGGCTGCTTCATGCCGCCCACCTGCAAAGCCCACGCAGCTGCCCACTCCTGCTGAAAGATGACAGTAAACAAATTTACAGACAGTGTGACATCAATCACTAGAAATGAAATTCTACTTCTCTTTTGATTTCCAGATCTCATGCAAGTACCTTTCACTGGCAAAAAAAATTTTTTTTTTAATATTTTATTTATTTATTTGACAGAGAGAGAGAGAGGTCACAAGTAGGCAGAGAGGCAGGCAGAGAGAGAGGAGGAAGCAGGCTCCCCACTGAGCAGAGAGCCCGATGCGGGGCTCGATCCCAGGACCCTAAGATCATGACCTGAGCTGAAGGCAGAGGCTTTAACCCACTGAGCCACTCAGGCACCCTCACTGGCAAAATTTAACTTGGAATCTGTTGGCAGGGGTCTGGTAGATGTAGTGCCTCGTGGTCCAGCCCCGGAAGGTGGTGGTGGGGGGTGCTACCATGGAGGGAGAAAATGGTGCTGCTTGGCCAGGAGATGAGCTGGCAGTGTGGTCAACCACAGCATCCTGTCTCCTCCCAGGACAGAATGAGAGCCCAGCAGGAGAAGAGTGTCAACTCTCCCCGTGAGCTGACATCATATTCATCAAGGTCTTGATGCGCCTTTTAGCACCTTTGCTCCCTCTTTTAATTCTGAAAACAAACTCGTGAAGGCGATCTGATGATAGCTACAGGGCTGTTGTTTATTGAGGCCTGCTACAGGGGAGGCGCTGCTGTTGGACGGCGACACAGCGAGGGTGACCAGATGTCCAGGTTTGCCTGGGCTGTTCTGGTTTTAGCACCAAACGTCTTGCATCCTGGGAAACCGCTTTGGCACACTAGTGAACAAGGCAGTCTTTGCAGTCAAGCAGCTCACACTCAAGGTGGGAGGTCCAGAGACAGACACAAAACAAAAAAAGTAATGGTTTTAATATAGTGTGGCATCAGTTTAGAAGGAATATGAAGTTTTTATTTATATATTGGTTCATCTATTCATTTTGAAGAAGGAGATGGCTCCTTCTTTACCTAGTGGATGAAAGAGAGGACCACCCAAGGACACACTTTTGCTTCCGGAAGGATCACTGCTTACCTCTTCAGAGTGGACACAGTACCCCGGGGCAACAGAAGAGAAGGGATGTTGATCTGGCTTACCTAGCCTGCCCTTCACAGGTGGCTTTTGGGACAGGTCACATGTGCCAGGAAGAGGAGGATGGAGACTCCAGCCCTGCGTCTTTGAGAACCAGCACTGTGAGTGGCTTTCTGATGGATCAAGGTCATCCTGGTTGAGGGCTGGGTAGAAAAGACAGCACAAGCTGCCAAGTGAGCTGACCCAGAGCGAAGGTGGGCTTGGCCTAGCCCCAGGACCTACGGAGCTCTCACACCCAGGTGGTCTTTGTCACTGTTGTATCCATGGTGACCAGCTTGTCCTCATTTGTCCAGGACTAAAGGGTGTCCTGGGACATGGGACTTTAAACCCACAGCTAACTAGGGTGACTTTTAGAGTGAACATAGAGTTAATCATCCAAACCAAGACACTCCATAGTGAAATGGGGGTGCTATTGATAAATACACAGTTCAACCAGGTGTATGCTGGGGCCATCCCAGGGAGCCTAAGACATGCAACCTGTTCACATTAGACTACACGTATTTCTGGTTCAAATTCCAGGAAGTGTGGTGCATTGTTTGGCTGAGGCAGGAGACCTTCCCTTGTCCAGCACCCTGCTATGGGGACAGACTACGGGGACAGTGACTGTGCTGTAAATGCTGACCAGACCCCTCAAATACGAGCTTCATTGCCTAACTACAGACAAACTGTCCTCAGGCCAGCAGCAAAGCAGGAGAACAACCATACGACAGCGAGAAATGTTTAGAAATTTGCCATAAAAAATATCTAGCAAGTGTCTATTTTAATTGAAGCACATCTATGTTTTGTGCTATTTCGGAAAGTAAAAATTCTTTTAAGTTCCTGGGATGCAATGGGATTGACAGTATGAGAGTCCGAATCAGCCTTTCAGCACTTTCTATCTTGCGGGGGCCTGGCTAGGGCCTGCCCAGGGTGGAGTGCACTTGGCCCTGTAACTCGAGGTTGGAGCTGGCCAGCCTGGGTGCTCCAGCATGGCTTGGCCGTCTGTGTCGTCACCAAAGAGCTTGTGACCGGAGGCCCCACAGCGAGCCCAAGATGGATGGGGCTTTGACCCCAAGTGCTCTGCAAAGCCCATACTCTTTTCTTTACGTGGGTCGCTCTCACGCTCTCTCACTATCCGTAGTGCGGAGGGAATGCTATCAAGTAGCAGCACAAAGCAACAGGGGATGTGGAGGAGAAAGGCATGAGCTCTGTCCGGATGGCTGGGGGAAGAGATAGTAAATGGGTGCAAGCCCGCCCACCCATGGAGTGTGGTCGTCTGCTGCTTCCTGCGTCACTTGGAACTTAGTTTGTCCCGAGGTCTGATGCTTGAGGTCAGAAGTCCTGAAGATGTTTCAGTATTTATTTCCTCGAAACCTTGAGACCATCAGGAGAGGGCAGGGGATCAAGGGAGCAGGAAGGTAGAGGACGGTGGCCCGAGGAGTCCTGTACAGCCTGCTGAGCCCCCGCCCATGCAGAAACCAGGTGAGAAGCCGGGTGTGGGCTCTCCCTTCAGCTACTGCTGTGCAGAAGGGCTCTCACTGTCTTCTTTTCATGGGCGTACGTGTGTGTTGGAGAAAGTTCTTCACTTAGAATATTACAGGTTATTTTACACGTCTGAATATAGACCTGCATAACTACCGAAGAGCGGCAGAGTATCCCTACACATTTAAAAACCAGGTCTTTGTGGGGCACCTGCGTGGCTCAGTTGGCTAACTGTCCGACTCTTGATCTCAGTGCAGGTCTTGATCTTAGGGTCGTGAGTGCAAGCCCTGCATGCTGGGCGTGGGACCTGCTTTAAACAGGCAAACAAACAAAAAAAAACCAGATCTTTGCTAACTTGGCTAAATTTGTTCCTCTTTAGGGTACATATCTTGAGGCAGCCTGGCTGGGTCAGTGGATATAACAAGTCACATTTTTCATATGCATTGCTTAACTCTTGCATAGAGAAAATGCTTACCCGTTGACCCATCCACAGCAGGGTTTGGCTACCCATGTTTCTGCCCACCCTTTTTTTTTTTTTTAAGATTATTTATTTATTTATTTGACAGACAGAGATCACAAGTAGGCAGAGAGAGAGAGAGAGAGAGAAGGAAGCGGGCTCCCCACTGAGCAGAGAGCCGGGTGCGGGGCTCCATCCCAGGACCCTGGGATCATGACCTGATCTGAAAGCAGAGGCTAAAGCCCACTGAGCCACCCAGGCGCCCCCATCTGCCCACTCCTGTTACAACGGTCATTATCATTTTCTTCATTTATATGTTTACATATTCGGTGTGCAAAAGTTAATATGCCATTATTTTAAATTTCATTTTTCAAAGCAAGATTAAATACCTTTTTACTTTTTCTGTTTGTATTTGTTTTTATGTGAACTGATGTTTGATATCCATTGCCTGTTTTTCTGTTGGGGTATTTGTGAGATCTTTTTGGTCACTGATATTTAAGCACTTTATGCTTAGGAAATGTTACACTATGTCTCATACCTTTCGTATATCCCTCCCCTGATTGTCAGGCCTTCTTGCTTTGTTAGTGCATAATGTTTGCCATGCCACAGTTTTAAGGTTTTTCTTTTAAGATTTGTCTATTTATTTTAGGGGGGTGGGTGTGCAGAGGGAAAGGGAGAGAGAGAATCTTTTTTTTTTTTTAATATTTTATTTATTTGACAGAGATCACAAGTAGGCAGAGAAGCAGGCAGAGAGAGGAGCAAGCAGGCTCCCTGCTGAGCAGAGAGCCCAATGTGGGGCTTGATCCCAGGACCCTGAGATCATGACCTGAGCCGAAGGCGAGGCTTTAACCCACTGAGCCACCCAGGTGCCCCGAGAGAGAGAATCTTAAGCAGAATTCCCACTGAGTGTGGAGCCTGATGCGGGGCTCGATCTCACGACCACGAGACCATGACCAAACCATGACCTGAGCTGAAACCAAGAGTTGGACACTTCACTGACTGCATCACCCAGGTGCCCCGAGTTTTAATTTTTGTGTAGAAAAAGCTATCACATTTCCCCTGACTTTGGTATAAGATATATATACCTTAATACATATGTGTCTTAATATATTTTATATATATGTATGTACTATCAAAGTAAAAAATGCATCTCTGTCTTCAGGCTTATCAAGCATATTCTCCAATTTTTTGAATATTTTTCTTATTCAAATTATTAATGCATTTGTAATGCATTCTGCTGGGACAGGTGAGTGTTATTGCTCAGAGTTCTTAGTTGTAACTCGCCCAACTGCTTCTAAGTTGAGAAGGAGCAACTTATTGGAAGGACGCAGGACTTGCTGCAGGTCGCAGAATGAATGGGTGGTAGGAGCTTGTTCAGTGCCCCTGGGCCGGCTGCCCACTGGGCCTGGTGAGTACATCCCTGCAGCCTTGCTTGGGCCCAGGCACTGTCATCTGCTACTGGGCACACCAGGATGCCCAGTCCACTGCTGCTGGCAGAGCTCGGGCGCCGCAAATCTGCACCCCCCCCACCCTGGCCGGAACAGACCCTGTAGCCCCGCTGCTTCCCCGCTGTGCTGCCAGGCTTGGGCGGTGAATTCTTAGGGTATAGATGTACTCAGCAGAGCCTAGGTCCTACACCTGGATGCAGCTGCAAGGACCGTACCACAGGTGTGTAGAGCCTGTGCTGGCCAGGGAATGGCCAGTGACCCCATGGAGCTGACTTCAGCCTTTCCCACTGATAAGTCAGCTTCTCTGGTACCACGTGGTAGACAAGCCATTCTTTCCCTGTTGAACTGAAGTGGAACCATTATCATACTGCAAATCTGCAGTATGATCTGCTGCAAATCTGTAATTCTTTTTTTAGTGCAAAATTAATCTCAGTTTCTTAAAGAAAAAATGTTGACTTATAGAACAACTATTATAGACTTATAGAACAACTATTCACTCTCTAGTCACTACTGAAAAATCTTTTTCCGTGTGACCTAATTACAATTTATTTAATGCAACTTTAATTAATTATGAGAAAACATTTTACACATACGTGAAATATCTACCCAGTGCTCATGAACTAGAGCACTGGGTGACACTGAAAGTTAGTTGTTAGTGTTGAAAAGAAAGTAAAACCTTCACATGAGACAAATCTGTTTTAAGGAAGAGAGTATTTTATGTTCCATCATAATTTAAGGCATCCAGGAGAGCTAGGCTCCTTTTTTCTGTAAGTCTATACAGGCCTCTTCCTTGGCTCAGCAACATTCTCAATATTCTTCCTGAATGAGGCTTACTCTGGCTTCTTGGACAAGAGGAGCTTCTGCCACAGATCTAATTACTTCTTTCACTAACTCTCATTTAAGACTTAATGTTACTCCCTTTGATATACTATATAGATTTTGTATACTTGCTACCGATTCTTGAGATACATTCGTATATATTCATACATATGTGTGTATATATACACACACACACACATATATGTGTACTTTTTTGCTTCTAATTTGGATATGACAAAATAAAGCTGTTGAGTCTTATAAAACTGTTAGGCACTTTATTGTTTTATCAGTTCTTTTCTATTGGATTCTTCTGTGTTCTCTAGGTTGATCATCTACGAGTAATAATAAAGTCAAAATAATTCTTCAATATTTTCAGTTCTTATTCTTTTTTCCCCTATAGAATCAGTTAAAACTTCCAGGGCAATATTAAATATTAGAAGTGATATTGGCCATTCTTGTCTTAGGAATTTAACTGAAATTCTTCTAAGTTTCTACCATCAAGTCTGCCATTAGTTTCCAACCAGTTTTCTTTATTATGCTAGTTAAATTCCAAAATTACTCTGAGTTCTTATCGGGAAAGGATATATAAAGTTGTCAAGTGCCTTTTGGCATTTCCTGGAGTGGTTATATTTTCTTGTGTAATTATAATATAATTGCCATTTGTTTATTGGAAGCCCAAGGAATTTGTTCTATAGTATTTCTTGCTTCTTCATGGTGTTCTTAACTCGTTCTTCTCTCCTCTGTAACTCCTAGACACTACTAGCTGCTTCTAGAGCCTGGGCTGCATTCAGGTTCAGTTACTCTGGTAAGAGATCTTCCGGGTGGTGCTGTTTTCTTCCCGCTGTGTCACTCGGTCCCTTGCTATCTGGTTGTACCATTTTAGCGTGAGGTTAGGGTTGATCAGAGGGCTCATGTACTGTCAGTCAGCAGTGTATCTCATTATGAAGTGCCCATTAACCTTCCACTTCATGGCTTTAGTATCTAGTAACAATGATCTCCTTCTATTATTTTAATAAGAGTAACAAGACAGCAATGAAAAATAGTATCTATTATTGTTTTTCCACTTAGTAGCTGAATTTTTCTATAAAAGGAAACTTAGGTCACCCTGAAATGCAGTTTGTACAGGGAAGGCAGGATAAATGCTTGCTTTTCCCTTTACTTACCGTGTGTTAGAATACAGAGCTGGTGCCCTGGTGACCCCAGAGAGGCAGGAGGAGGCGAATGTAACACCCTGTCCAGGGATGTCATGATTTTAACTGTGTTTCCTATTTCTGTCAACACATGGTAATGTTAAAGCGTATTTTTACTTTTAAACTGTTCAAAAAGCCCTTAATAAGGGTCACTAAAAAAACACGGAGGGAGGAATTTTGTTCATCTCTGTGAGCAGTAATCTTCATTCTGTGCCGCTGACTTTCCTCGAGGTTACCTCCATTTACTCTCCTGGTTGGAACATAGGACGACCGTTCTCTGGACGTGTAACGCAGTTTCATTTGTCTCAGGATGTTTTTATTGTTTGTTCGGGGAATTCGTTATTGACCATGTGATCTTTGAACATCTCCCCTAAAAATTTAGCTTTATGTTGCCTTCCTGGCGCCAAGACAGTGGGATCCCATATCCCTCAGGAACAGACACAAAGCTAATTTTTAGGTTCTTTATTTTGCATGATTTCCAGAACTCCAAGGAGAATAAAGAAACCCAAAGTGAAAGACCTTACAAAGAAACAAAACAAAGCAAAAAAGCTGTCTCCCCTCTTACTCTCTTCATAATAGCAGTAACTTTATAACGGGATGTGGGAGACAGCGAGGACGATGGTAATGATGGCGATGGGATGACATGTGTGTGTTACTTCGCATGTGGATGGCAAATTAGGAAGTAACTATATAAGAGAGAAATTTAGGGAAAGTACCTCACCTATATAAATCTGGATTTGTAGGTCAGGGAGAAAGCAAGATCAGTTTTTAAGCCTGGACCCCACAGATGGAAGTGGCATCTCCTGTTGAAATAGGCTCTGGCATTCAGTGTGATGTTAATCATTTGGGCAGACCGTGACTGTTTCAGCCAGTGTTCGAGGTTCAGTTCAGGGCCCATTGAATCATTTTGAGAAAGAGTTGGCCCCAATCAGGAACGTTTATCTTCGAGTTTGTCCTGCCAAAATTTATGCGCCTTTTGGATCGAGGCTATTTTTTTGCCCTATTCTTTGGAGAAATAGAAAAATGAGGCAGAAGAAAAAAAAACATACATTGGAAACAGGATGGCTTTGGGTTTTGATGAGCATATAGGCCACATACAATGAAACCTCACAGGTGGAAGCCATCCCCTCTCCTGCTTTCAACAAATAATGATCTAACAGACACCCACCGCATGCCGGGCGCCATGCAAGGCTCTGTGGAGACCTTATCTTCAGCTTGAAGGGGTTCATTAGGCTAGCAGAGGAGACGCAGCAGATAAATGGGCATTTACCAAGGAGAGCTTCAGTAAGGAAGCCATCTTCATCTGGGCTCCTTAAGGAACTCAGAGGAACACCTCTCCCAGGTGTGGGGGGCTCGGGGAGGGTACCGAATAAGGGATGTCTGAGCTGAGGCCTCCCTATGGGAGGAGATAAGAGAAGTCTAAGTAAAGGAACCCTGTGTGCAAACCCTCTGCCCTGTCATGTGGGTCTGGGGTAGAGAACACAGGTGAGCAAAGTGTAAGACATTAGGCTGGAAAAATGGTAGAAATCGATCTTGTCCAGTCTTGTAAGTCAGTAAGAAGTTTGGGTATTCTTCTGAGGATGCCGATATAAGGAAGATAGTGACATGAGTCAGATCTTTTAGAGGACTTCCTCTGCCCACAATAAGTGCTCGAGAATTATTTGTGCAATGAAAGACAGCTTCTACTTTTCTCTTCCCGTTCCTTTCCTTCTTTCTTCCTTCCTCCCTTCCTCCCTCCCTCCCCGTCCTTCCTTCCTTCCTTCCTTCCTTCCTTCCTTCCTTCCTTCCTCCCTCCCTCCCTCCCCTCCCTTCCTCCCTCCCTTCTTCCTTCCTTCCTTTCATCCATCCTTCCTTCCTTCCAGAGAGTGTAAGAATGGGGAGAGAGGGGCAGAGAGAGAGAATCGTAAGGAGGCTCCACGCAACATAGAGCCCTATGCAGGGCTTGATCTCACGACCCTGAGATTATAATCTGAGCGGAAATCAAGAGTCGAACATTAAACCAACTAGCCACCAGGCACCCCTGTATTTCTCTTCCATGCCTTCAGATACGCATGTGGGCCGCAGAAAGGTGAGCCCTGCGTGTGCGATGCATCAGAAAATGTGCGGGCCTGGCTGGCCTTCAGAACTGCCTTCTCCTCTGCAGACCGCGGCCGTCCAGCCCAGTATCTCTGCCAACTGCCCCAAGCGCACCTCAGCCACTGTCCCCCGCGGTGGTCTAACCGACAGGGCGTCTCTATTACTCAGGAATCCCGAGAACAAATAAAACTAACTCTGTGGTCCTCCGGAACAACTTAGGAACGGTTGTGTTTTGAAGACATAGAAGCTGCTCACCTCGCAGAGAGGGTTCTTAGCAAACGCAGACTGTGAGCTTTCTGTGGCAGAGCGGGAGATGAAAGCACAAAACCAAGAAGAGGATCTAGAAGGCAGGATGGAAACACACTCAGATTCGGGCGGAGATAAGAAGCAGCCTGCACTTTAGAGACTTCCGAATATGAAGTCCTTTGCTGGGCAGGAAAACAAATGGGGAAGAAAAGGCAAAATAACCAACTGAAAGTTTCTGTGTATAGTTTTGAGTTAAGAGAACAGAGGATGAGAAGCACATTGTTTCCAACGGTAGAAATTTAGCGGGGTGGGGAAGAGAGGGACAGAACTCCACGTGAAGGTGGAGTGAGTCTGAGTAGCTACAGTGGTAAAGATGCTTCTAGAAGCAGTTATACTCCTTGACTGGTTTTAATCCTCCAAAAAGCCCTGCTTACTGAAATAGTGCTTTCCTTCAGCCTCCACTGGGAGGAGCTCTGGAAGAGAGAAGAGCCCAAGAGCTCCCGGCCTGGGACAAAAGGAGTTGTTCCTGCCACACCAACCGAGAGAGAACAGGGAGATTGCCAGGGACAGGAAGGGGCAAGGTAAGGAGGCCACGACAAACAGGAAGCCCCTAACCAGACTCACTGCGGGAAAGGAGAGTTACAGAGAGCAGAAGCAACATCTCAAGGTTAGTAACCTTCTAGAAAATAAAAGTGGATGTGGCTGAGCTCACACTTTTTTTTTTAAGATTTTAATTATTTATTGGACAGAGAGGGAGATGGCAAGTGGGCAGAGAGGCAGCAGAGAGAGGGAGGGGAAGCAGGCTCCCTGCTGAGCAGAGAGCCCGATGCGGGGCTCGATCCTAGGTCCCTGAGACCATGAACCGAGCTGAAGGCAGAGGCTCAACCCACCACGTATGAGCCACTCATACGCCCCTGAGCTCACACTTTTAAGGTAAATCTCATGCAGGGAAGTAGAGACTGTCCATGAAAGAGTGTCAAGTAGATTCAGCAGGCAAAGAGCCAAGACAGCTGGATGGCTGATGTCTGCCCTACGGACCTGTAAGTTCGTCGATGGGAACAGTTCAGCAAAGGGTGTCATTGAGGTCCTTTCTCACAGTGCTTCTAGAAGAATTGTATTTGTAGTGGGTCTGATGGTATGGTCCTTGAGAATAAGGAAATCGAGCTAACTTTACTTGTGTCTGCACTGCTTAACCTTCCTTCCTTCAAGCAAGACCAAGCAAGGAGGAACTTAAATAATAAATGCTTGCTGGCTAAGTATTTATTACCCTGTGCAGGGCTTGGTGACCTTTCTCTGTCACGGATCACACAGTTACTATTTTCGGCTTTGTAGGCCATGTGGTCTCTTCGCAGCCACTCATCAGAGCACAAAAATAGCCATGGACAATGTGTAACCAAGTGAGCACAGCCCAGTCCGAACGGACTATTTGTACAATGTCCGGCCAGGGCTTGATTCGTTTGCAGAACCCTGTCCTAGAGGATCTCGGCTGAGGCCCAGCTGAGGTGTCTGCTTTGTACCGGAGCTAAGCCTTCATGAACGGTCCCTCCAAGGTGATGTAACCATCTAACCCCTGAGGCAGCTCTGTGACTTGCCCAAGTTCTAAGGGCCTGGCAGTCTGAGGGAAATCGTGTGTCCTTCCTTTGTAACATTCTCTTGAGGCGACACTTTGAGGCAGGGAGCAGAAACCCAGACTAAAACCCTCCTGTTGAGGTCCTGCTGGAGGAGGAGTCTCACAAGGACATCCCAGCCAAAGGCATACAAACTCTCACATCTGGAAAAAAAAAAAAAGGGAGGAATGCCCCAGTCTCCCCAGCCTCGGTCCCTTCTTCTCAGAGTCTAGCACAGGCTCTCTGTTTTGCAGCCCTGGGCAGGTCAGCAGCTGTCTGAGCAGGAGCGGGAGGGGAGCGGGTAGGAGCGGCTTCCTGGCATACACGTCCGGTGGTCCAGCACCACGCGGGGACGGTTGCCTACTTGGATGACTGCGTAGAGACGAGAGTCCTCCCAACGGCCAGGAAAAGCAGACATCTGGGAAAGCAGAACATGTTACCGATAGCAGAAACAATGGAGCTGAGGAGAGGGAAGCGTCTGTGTGTGGATAGCCTAAGAGAAGGAGACAGCGTGTCCGAAGGCCGTCATCCAGCCCAGGTCACCCGGCAGCACGCGGTGTGAGGCAGACCCGGGCGATGAATTTCATACTTGCGTGGTTAGCTGAGAGCTGCTCGATAGGGGAGGAGTCCAATAATATTTTGATTAATGACTTCCTTGCGGATGAAGCTCTTTTATACAGACAGCTCTATTAGAAAAAAACCTCAAGCCAAAATTCCTTCATAAATCATGCAAAAAATGGCTCTCTCCACAACAGAAATAGCTCAAGGGCGTCTCTATTGTCTTTGGTTAGATGCTGATGAATAGGGCTTGTCCTCAGCAAAGTTGTAACAGCTGAACTTTATCTGGGCTGCAGTCATTCTGCACCTTCATTTGGATCACGCACGGGTCGGGGGCCTGCCAGCGCCTCTTCACCACTCTCCAAAACACTTCCATCGTCCCAAACCCTACCTCCGTGCCTTAAGCACGGTTTCCGCTCCCTTAAGCTCCTGACAGCGTCAGATCTACGGATTCACCTATTCTGGGTGTTTCATATGCACGAAGCTTACGATGTGAGCGTTTGTGCTTAGCATGTTTTCAAGCTCATTGGTGCTGTAGCCTGAATCAGTATTTCATTCCTTTCATGACGCATGAGATGCCACTGTGTGGCTATCCCACCATTCCCTCGTCCTTCCTTCTGTTGGTGGACCCCGGGGTCGCTTCCACGTCCTGGCTCTTGTGAATACAGTTGCTATGAGCACTGGTATGCAAGTATTTGCAAGTATTTGCAAGTATTTGCTTGAGTGTGTGTTTTCAGGTCTTTGGGGTCTGAGCCCACAACTGGAATTGCTGGGTCCTACGGTTATTCTGTTTTACTTTTTGAGGAACAACCAAACTGTTTTCCACAGTAGCTGCACCATTTTACATCCCCACCAGCGGTGTGCGAGGATTTCAGCTTCACTGCGTCCTTGTCAACACTGTTATTTTCCTTATTTTTGGTGATAACCATCCGCGGGGGCATGAAGTGATATCTCTTTGTGGTTTCAATTTGCATTTTTTTCTAATGACTAGTGATGTTGAGCAACTTCTCTTGTGCTTGTTGGTCATTAGTATATATTTTTTGGAGAAATGTCTATTCAGGTTTTTTTGCCCATTTAAAACTTATTTATTTATTTATTTATTTTTGCCAATTTTTAAGTTGGGTTGTTTGTCTTTCTCATTGGTGAGTTGTAAGAGTTTTTTTTATATACTTTGGATCCTAGGACTTTATAAGATGTAGGGTTTGCAGATATTTTCTCCAGCTCTTTAGGTTGTTTTTTTACTTTATTGATAGTAAAAGATATTACATATTTTGAAATAGGTCATACAATGTCACAAGATCACCCCAGGTACAGAGTGTGTGTGTATGTGTGTGTGAAGGGACACAGGTCTAAAGCAGGGCATGGTGTGAGGAGGGCCAGTTAGAAGGACACTTTCTTGAGGGATTCAGGAATTCCTGGGACTGGGTGTAACTCTTGTTCTATAATTTTTAGTTATATTGTTCATAGTACCTATCAAGAGGAAGTCCTGTAGTTAAGATCTGATGTATGGAGTTAATTTTTCTGATTCAGATGTAAATCCTCGGTGCCCTTACCACCTCAGCCCGTTCTCCACAGGCATCCAGGTCATCTTTCAAAAACACAAAACTGTCCTCATCACTGCCTCCATAAGATTTTTAGTGGTTCTGTGTTGCTGTCAGAGTTGTGTTTATTTATGTTGTAGACATGTGTCCGCAGGACTGTGTTTGGTGCCGTAGTTACAGACGTCAGCAGGATGCTGTGGTTCCTGATGGCCAGGTTTGAACTTCTCCATTGCTGTCATTCAAGATACTTTCAGTCTGGACCCAATGCCGTCGTTGTCTCTTTCCCAACCCCTAGACCGTAG
>ML105977.1:25086-35121 GCA_003697995.1 Taxidea taxus jeffersonii | reverse complement strand
TCTCATCCTGGCCCTGAATGAGAGCACCGGGGTGAAAGCCTTCCTCTCCCAACCACAGACACACCAATCTGGAACCACTCAATACTGGTCTATCCACAAGACGCGGTGTATATTCAATTACGTTTGAGCCATTTTATCTTGTTTGGTTCAATTCATGCCATCAGCTAGAGTTTCTCTAACTAATGCAAATCTATTACTATCCTCACTTTACTGTGATTATCCCATTTCCACATGCCTTGACTAAGGTATATTCTGTCTCACTCAGAGGCCTGGGCGATAGGCAGTCAGGGGCGTTCTATGACGTCCACCATGATACAGATTCCCCCTTGAGGAGGAAAAAATGTGAAGTGCTAGCCTGGGAGAGGACACAAAACAGTTTGTTTACTTACTTATTCATCTTGTAATGAATCTAAATGTATTCAAACTTAAATTTAAAAATCTAAAAATTTAAATTTACCCAATTTTAACATATGGTATTAAGTCTTTCAATTAAGGAAAAAGTGTTTTCTAAGTAAGAGGGCTTATAAGACAAATCAGACATGTACAGAAGTATTAGCGGAAGTCTGTCCTCATCCCCCTGTTGACGCCTGCCCTAGTGACTCATTCTCCAGAGTCAGGCTTGGCCAACTCATGATCCACCCATGACTCCAATGGCCCCCGACCCTGCCTGCTTCGGGGAATATGTTTTATGGGGACCCGGCCACAACCCTTCACTCTGGATTGTCTAAGGCTGCTTGTATGGGCTATTGTGCGTAAAATTACAATTGTTTGCTATCTGTCCTTTTACCAGAATGTTTGCCGATTCCTGCTGTAGAGCTAATCAGTGTTTATATTTTGTCTCTTATTTCAGGCTCTTTTCACGTTTTTGAGTATGTCTGAGGATGTATGCCTGCAATTACACAAACGCATTTCTATATATGTGAATACCCACATATATGTGAATACATTTGCACACATGGGGACACATGTATACACACAAGCATATATATTTTTAGCTACATGGAGTCATACTATGTGTATATCTTGGAGATTTTTTTCCTTATCAGTGCCTATAAGGCTCTTCTGTTATTTTGAGGAAAGCATATATTCCATGGTATGGATGTACAATGCTTCATGTGATCATTCCCTATTCCACTGATAAACAGAAAGCTTATTCCGCATTTCCATCAGCCATCTTGTATGAGTCGTCAAAATGTCTTTGAGAACCCAATTGTAGCCATCATTCATTTAATTTGTAAAACGTTAAATCTTTGCAGCAGGGAAGCTAACTTCCTTCCATGCTAGCATTTCTTAGAACCAGTAAACAGGACCAAAAATATATTCTGCATTTTGGATCTTAATGATGCATTACACACTTAATTAAAATTCACATTGTCAGTAAAAGGTAAGGACTATATTAGATAGTGGCTGTTGGCATCATGATTAATATACATTAAGCTTTAAAATCTGTTGTTACATTATGGTAGATTTTCCAGAAGAAACGTGAAGCTTTAATATGCATTAAAAAAAAAAAGACAGAAGGAGATATGAACTCAGTGGAAGAAATCCAGCTTATTCCAGAGCAGATGATCGCTATATATAATAAAAAATGGAGCCAAAAGTCACACCTTAATTTGCGTATTGTTTAAAGCAGGCAGGTTCTTCTCTCTCTTCCTGAGAATCAGAACCAAACAAAGGCAGCAAATGAAAAATGCAAGGTATCAAAGCTTGCATGCCATTTTCTTTTATAAAAACCAAACATTTTTGGTTTTCCTAACCTGTGGGTCAGCTTTAGTTGGGAACACCTGCTTGGCTTCTTCCCGAAGCTCACCTCCTACACACACAGTCACATTTTCTTATGTGAGAGACTCATTTTCCTTTTTTTGACCTGAAAAACTTTCCCTTTGTTCTGAGCCTTATCTGCAGGCTTGATGTGAATTTTCCACTTTGTTTGGTGCGTTTCCATTTATAAGCTGTGTTTTTCTCACCTTCTCTGCTTCACGCTCAGTTTATTTCCCTTAAAGATCAAGAAAATGACTGTGAAAAGTTTGTTCACGTTTTGAGGTGGCCTCAATTCTTATGCTTCTGTTCGCTGGAATCTGCGGCCTTCTCTCCCCTTCCCCCCACCCCAGCTGCTGACAATGCTTTTGCCTTCCTGTTTCAGCTTTTGGCCATAGTGAATCTTTTTTTAAAAAAAAATTTTTTTTTTTTTTATTTGACAGAGATCACAAGTAGGCAGAGAGACAGGCAGAGAGAGAGGAGGAAGCAGGCTCCCCAATGAGCAGAGAACCCAATGTGGGGCTTGATCCCAGGACCCTGGGATCATGACCCGAGCCGAAGGCAGAGGCTTTAACCCACTGAGCCACCCAGGCGCCCCGGCCATAGTGAATCTTAAAACCTTCACTTTATGATGACAAATGTCAACTTCACTCTTAATTTTTGTTGTCTTCCTTTGTTCCTTTGTGCTTTGTTCTCAGTATATCTGACCTGTGGCTTCTCTGTGATTGTCTTTGTTTCTTGAACCATTTTGAGCCGTATCTTCAACACCCGAGACAGCAAGCGTTAGGTTTCTTTTTTCCCCTTCTTTCTTAGGAACTAGACCCCCAAAGGCTCTCCGGGCGTGTGTCACTGAGGATAACAATGAGACCTTCCAGCATTTTTTGTGGCTTTGTGGGACCTTTCCATCAATTTCCGGCCAATGGGATGTGAGTAGAAGTGCTGTTTGCCACTACTTGGAAGCATCTTTACCCAGAGAGGCCATTGGTCGCTTGCTTGCTAAACATGGTTGTGGGTTTTGGCAGTAGAGTGACTCTTGGACCTGGACATGGAAGCCATGTGTTTACCTTGGTAGATCTGATAACCAGAAACTCAGGGTGACACAGGGCATCTCAGTACATGCCAGGGAGATAAATGCCAACACCACCAAAGACCAGAAAATATTACCAGACACTAACAGAGAGCGGTGCATAGTGACAGACCAGATTCTGCTTCCTGATGTGGTTATACTCCAAAACACCTGCCTCCTTAGAGGTTGCCCAAGGGGGAAGGAAGGGTGTGTGTGTGTGTGTGTGCATGTGTGCACATGCGTGTGCGGAATCTTGAATTGATTGTGTTTAACTCAAAATGATGGCATTTACCTGGAAATGACTACATTTTCCACTAGTAGGTAGATTGGGGACTGGAGAGAAAAAGAAATTAAATTGAGTTATAGAAAAATAAAAGATAATTATGTTTCTTGCACACTCAAATTTGTGTTCTGTGAAAATCATATCCACTATGGGAGTTTGGGTTCAAGTAGGCAACTGGGAATCATTGCTGAATTTTAAGCCCGGCAGGGACACTGTCATATCTGTGTTTTCTTCCAAAGTCTTTTTTCTAGAGGTTGTGGCCACGTGATGGTCACGGATCATTTTCATCCTCTCATGGAGACTCTTAGCTGCCCTACATATGTCACTATATTTCTGCAGAGAAAGATGGTCTTTCCTGAATTATTTTCTATTGCCATCATTTATGATCTTGTCTATGGCCCCATCTTTATATATTTTCTTCAAAATAGGCTTCCAGTCAATTTTTGGAGAGAGGACTTAGATTTTCTTGGTCAAATTTAAGAACAGCAACTGGTTCAAATCACTCAACTGATAAGGAAAACTGCAAAAATGGAGCATGACTTTCATTTGAAAAATGATTTTTTAAAAATATGGTGCTTTCTCATCCATCTTCCCTCAGTTTTATTTGTTGCTAAAGTGATAGTATGAGGATGTTAAAGGACTTTATAAAATAAGGGAAAAAAAAACCCATTAGCAATGACCTCATTCAGGATTTTTGGTTGATAGAACAAAAACTGAATTGAAATAAGCAGAGATGGAGAAAGAACATATGGGATTAAGTCACAGAAAAATCTAGGAATAGGGTTAGTTTCAGATAAGGCTCTATCCAGAGACTCACATAATGTCCATCTGGCATCATATTTCTTCATTTTGTAGTTCTTTTGTGCAATGTGTGGGCATCATTCTTGAGCAGGACCAAGCCTTGGAGGGACAAGATGGTCACGAGCAAATCCAGCCCTCCTACACCATACTTTTCGCAACCTCAGCAGTAGGAGGTCTTCTCTTTCTTAACATTAAAAAAAAAAAAAATCCAAGGGAGTGATTCTCATTGGTCTGTGTGGGCTCATGTTTCTCTCTGAATGAATTACCGTGGCCAAAGCAATGAAATGACTGGTAGGGGCCAGGTCTGGGGATGGTGTCTTACTTTGGATGTTGGAGTGGGTTAACTCCAGGGACCATATGGATTAAAGATGACAGAAAGGCAGTTCTCTCTCTTTCTTCCACCCCCAAGTCAGGGTGTTGTTCCCAGAAGGATAAGTAAGTGTCGAGTAGTCAAAAATAAATGAGAACCACCAAACTGAAAATTCCATTCCCCAAACACAAAGAGCCCTTCCATTCTTCTGTGTTCCCTTTTGTCTATGGTCATAAACATTACTCTTTTATTTGATTATAATTATAATATAGAATAGCTCAGGCAGCAGCAAACTACAGCCCAAGGGCCAAATTTGGCCCTTTGCCTGTTGTTGTAAATAAAGTTTTATTGGCACACAGCCATGTCCATTCACTCACATATTATCTATGGCTGTTTTCATGCTACAACAGACAGTTCAGTAGTTGTGATAGAGACCATATGGTCTATGAAACATAAAAATATTTACTATCTGGGTCTTTAGAGAAAGATTTTGGCAACCTTTGGTATATATTAGGATTGGAATTATACTTTTTTCATTTAATGCTTTCTTTTGAACAATTTCATGTTTTCAGATTCTTCATAATTATGACTAAATATTTTGGCCACAGAATACTTCCAATGGGTTGGTTTTACTAGTCTGCCCCAAGTAAGTAAAGAGCAACACTCAAGGTCCCCTGTAGGAACCCACTCTTTTCCTGCATCTGACCAAAATGTAGAGGCTTCTCTTAGAGGGTTGCCCATGGCCCTCTAAGCTTACCTCTGTTGAAGCCCTATCAAACTGTAGTTAAGATATGAAATATCTTGAGTTCAGGGACAGTGATTCCTTAAACATCTTATTCCTAACATCTAGTGCAATGGTAGGCACTCAATGAAGTAGATTTACTCCTTGTGAATTCATAACTTCTGCAGCTGGTGGTGCAGATTAAGTCATCCACTGCCTTAGTGAAAACCTTCTGTGGTTCTTCCATTGCTTTTAGGATAAGATAAAAAAATTCTTACCATGATGTATAGGACTTGTGTGGTCTGACTCTCTTCTGCTCTGGCTCTCTCTTTGCTCCAGCCATGCTGGGCTAATTTCCATGCCTCCAACACCCCATGCTTCTCCCTGCCTCAGCTCTTTTGCACCTGCTGGCTTCTCTGTCTGGCCGTCTCCCACTCACACTTCATCCCATGGAAACTGTTAATAAGATACGCCCGGGGATCAATGCCTAAGACTGGCCATGTGTAATTCTTCCTGGCACATATGCATCACACGGTCATGATTTCATCTAAAAAGCTTCATATGAAATAATTCACTTAACAAACAGATAGGTATTACCATGCACTAGGGTCTGTTTTAAAATCTGGCAATAATGAAAGAGAAAATTAGACAGGTATAGCCTTCACGGAGCTTATATTCAACTTATATTCAGTAGAGCCGTAAGTAATCCCCTGGTTTAACACAGTGAGGGGTGGGAGTGCAGGAAAAGAGAAAGCAAGGTGAGAATGGAGATGAGGGAAGCTGGCCAGGCCTGGGGGCTCGGGAAGATGCCCAGGGGATGTGATCTTGAAGGTGGTCATAGAAGGAGGCAGGCTGAGCTGGAGCAGAGTGGGAGAGACGTGAGTTGCGGGCTGAGGGGGTTCCATGTGCAAACCTGAGAAGTGATGACCAGGAACAGAGGCGATTCCCGAGCTTGCCAGAGAGCCCAGTGATGGGGGGCATGCCCTGAGGCCGGGCTAGGGCCCTAGTACCCTTGCTCAGATGGAGGGCGTGGCTGTTGGCCTCCAGGTGAACTTGGTAGCTCTTTCTACCTTTCCTTCCCAGAGGCTTCAGGCTCCCCTGGTGGTTTCCATTAACTCTTCCTTCCCTTTCGTGCTTTCTCTTCAATCCGATTGTTATCATGGACCAGCATTAGAGTTTGAATCAATTTTTTTCTTGCCAATAATGACTTAGTCATTATTTGGGGTTGCCTAACAGTTTCCATAAAGGGCCAGGAGAAAACAGTGTAAGCTTCGCAGGCTTTGCAAGTCTCTGTCACAGCCACTCAGCTCTGTCGTTAGAAGGCAGTGTGGACAACACGCAGACGAGTGGGGGTGGCTGCATTCCATGAAGGCTCTATTTAGAATAAAAGTGGTGGGTCCAATTTGGCCCAGGACCATGGTTTGCTGATCCCTCGACTTAGATGATCAGCACATCTTTATATACATATATATATATTTTAAAAGATTTTATTTATTTATTTGTTAGAGCGAGAGTGAGAGCGAACACAGGCAGACAGAGAGGCAGGCAGAGGCAGAGGGAGAAGCAGGCTCCCTGCCGAGCAAGGAGCCCGATGTGGGACTCAATCCCAGGACTCTGGGATCATGACCTGAGCCGAAGGCAGCTGCTTAACCAACTGAGCCACCCAGGCATCCCTATATACATATATCTTGACTTAACGATTTGTAAAACAAGAACTTTTAGAGAAGTGATTTTTAAACTGCTTTGTAGTCTCCTGGGCTTTCCATGGAGTTGCATGAAGTCTGAGGAGGTGATGGAAGGATGAGAAGCAGGGGACAGGGAGGATTAACCCCAGGCAGTGGGTGCGTTCATGAACCGACATGGTAAGACACACATCTCTGGAATCAGATATTCTTTGCAGGTGCATGTGTATAAACGCCCAAGTGTGGTAAAGTGTGGCGATACTTTTTCACAGGAAAACTGAGTTTTTGTGAATAACTGCTTATTATTTCTGTAAGGGTAAGGTCCCACAGGAGTTGTCTTCTAGCCTGGAAGAAGCAGGAAGATCAGAATTTATTTAGTTTGCCTGTGACTTCTTGTTTGTTTCAAGAGAAAGTGATGGCTCTTGTAATGATTCAATTTACTCTTCAGTCAAACCAATCTAGTGACAAGGTTTTGTGTGAGGGTCAAATTCTTATTTTCTTTTCCCATGAAAGATGATGTTTGAACAATCTTCTTATGGGGGCCTTTCTAATGCCCTCGCTGGTGATGCTCCTTCCCTCGTTTGTGCGAGGATTTGAAGTAATATTTCTCTCTCCCCTTCTGGCTGTCTCCCGCTCACCCCTCTGCTCTGACTCATGAATCCTTCCCTGACTCCGCATTTTCAACTCATGGGACTCTTTCGATACCCTTTCATCCTTTCTGTAGAGCACTTACCACCGCCTGTCATGTTCCAGTGGGAAGCAGAAGAAGGCTTATTTGTCCCGTGCCCATCTCCCCCGTTGGATAATAAACCCATATGGTCAGGGACCACATCTAATGGGCTCACCACTGCACTGCTGGTGTTGGCTGGAGACCAGTGCTCTGTAGGAACCTGCTGAACAAATTCACATTTATGTCATCTCACTGGCTTGGAATTAGAGAGAAATTTCGGGGGTGCAAGTGACTTAAAGGAACAGTCCCACAGTGATGTCAGTTAGGAAACCGTCTGCAACAGACTCTCAACAAGTAGTGATTCTACATGTAGGACCTTTATGGTTGACTGTAGAAGGTGCTGTTGAGCTTTGGACTTCCAAGTGACATCATCCCTTCTCTCCAGTCTCCCACATACACAGCATTCTCATGCAGGCCACTGGCTTGTTACTCAAAGAATTTCTCTGCCTCCAGGGTCTTCTCTCTACTGGGCTTGGACATCCACAGGGCTTCCCTGTTCCTTAGCACACTCTGAATTGGTTTCCTTCCCTTGCCTGCCTCACTTCCTACTCCCCTGCTGGTGCCTCCTGGGATTGCCTGCCATGTAAATTATTTGCACCCAATATTTGTCTCAGGCTTTGCCCTGGAGGAACTCAATATAAAATACGGTTGACCCTTGAATGGCTTGGGGGCTAAGGATGCCAAACCCCTACACAGTTGAAAATCCATGTATAACTTTTGACTCCCCAAAAACTTATGTATTCATGGCCTCCTGTTGATAGGAAGCCTTACCGACAATATAAACAGTCGGTTAACAGACATTTGGGAAGTTATATGTATTATATACTGTATTCTTGCAATAAAGTGATCTAGACAAAAGAAAACGTGATTAAGAAAATCATAATAGAAAATACATTTATAGGATGCATTGCATTTATCAAAAAAAATCCAAATATTATTGGGGCTCATACAGTTCAAACCTGCATTATTCAAGGGTCAACTGTATTTATGTATTTTTTCTTAAGTTATTATTTATTTATTATTTGAGAGAGAGAGAGAGAGAGAGAGAGAGGAAAAGCACAGAGGGAGAGAGGGAGGAGGAGACTCCCCACTCAGTAGAGAGCCTGATGTGGGACTCGATCCCAGCACCCTGAGATCATGACCTGAGCTGAAGGCAGACGCTTAACTGACTGAGCCACACAGGTGACCAAGTGTGTTTACTTAATGAGCAGCCTTGAGGTAGACAGTGTTAGGGCTGGACAACTCATCTCAGCAAGGCCACCAAGCACCCAGAATTTTCTATCCTTCCATTCCTTCCTCCTCAGCAGGTGGCTTTTCATCTTCTGTTAAGTCCCTTCATAATTGCAAGATGGCTGCTGTGGCTTCAAATAATGCACCCTTACCTGAGCATCCAAAGTTTGAAGTTCTGGGGAGGAAGAACATGCACCTGTCCTTGAAACAAGGGAAACATCATTCCCAGAAGGCACCCCAATGAGACATAAATGTCTCATTGGCTGCAACTGGATCACATGGCCAGCACTTCCTGCAAAGGAGGCTGGGAAGGTGAGTCACTGGTTTCCAGCCTCTGGAATGGGAGGTGGGTCTGGTATTGGAACAGGCACACATAGCTACAACATTGACTACGGCAGGATGCATTTTTCTTTTTTAAACATTGTTTTGTACCAATGGGTAGTAAGACCACTAATCTATTTGTCAGTTAAAAGAGGGAACACAAAACCAAATGTGACTCCAGAAAGGAATTTAATCTGTTCATGGCTGAAAAGTTTAAATTTTACAGCAAAAGTTTGAAATCTCTGTAAACGACAGAGATGAAAAGGTCAGCATTTAAATCTGTTTCCTTAACAGATGGCTCCCAGAGTGAGCCGAGATCAGAATTCGCTTTCTGGGCTCAGCCACTCTCCATAAAGCTGGTTGTGCCGTTTATGACATCAGCAGAGCCCCAGAGTGAATTACAGCTTATCCTTGTGTTCACTGTGGTGCTATCTATTATGCTACTGTGTGTAATGTTGATTAGGAAGGTGTCTTTGATAGCTCAGTGGAGGAAAAAATGCTCATGTTAGAGGGCTGAATTACAATAACGGTTAAAGACAAAGGTACATAAAGAGAGGGTTGGACATCAACTGCCTTTTGCATTTTTGTGTGTCTGCGTGTGAGAAGGAAGAATTAGATCAACTCATTAAGAAAGAAGACCCTCTCTGTTCATGGGAAAAGATTTTGCTATTTCCCCTTCCATCTTCCCACCTTGAATAATTCCTAATTGAGATCTACATATTCCCTTAATAAAGTCCTACCTCTCACCTGATACTGGGTGTTATACACTCACTTAATTTTTGAGACTTGGAAAAAAAAAAACAACTATCCATCATCCCTGGCCCCGAAAGTCAATATAATAGGTCCAAGTTCATTGCAACAAAACCAGAAGGGATGGTCCATCTGTTTTCTCCACTAAAATTTTACTGGGCTAGATCTTGCTTGAAACAGACCTTGGTTGCAGCTGGGACATTTTGGGGGCAATAAAATTCTTGTAGAGATGGTATTTGTGTTAACATTATTTGACCTGGAAGAATGAAAGAGATTTAAATAGTTGATGGAAAGACAGGCTTCTTCCATAAACTACAACATAGGGCTTCTCAAGTTTGGGGGTATACCAGATGCCCGGGCCGTCTACGTACTTGCTTAGTCAG
>ML105977.1:10462-22086 GCA_003697995.1 Taxidea taxus jeffersonii | reverse complement strand
CTCGCAGGGAACATTTGGAGACATTTTTGCTTGTATGACTGGAGGCTGCTGTCGGCATCTAGTAGATGGAGGCCAGGGACACTGCTAAGGAGCCTGCAGGGCCCAGGACAGCTCTCATGACCAAGAATTACTTGGCCCCAAATCTCAATAGTGTGGAGGGCTGGGAAGCCGGGAGAGAGACAATCAGGTAGCCAGGAAGGGAAGGTGAAACAGGCAACAGGGAGCTCAGATGAAGCTAGTTTTATTTTCGGCGTGTTAGGCTCTGAAGATGAAAAGCCAGGGAGTCTATCATATTCAGAATTTTTTTTTTCTTCCTAATAAAAGGGTTAAGTTCTGAGACCAAGCAAATATGAGCAGACTTGGCAAGAGGGGGCATTTTGGGGGATTTGCCGAGTTGGGGGAGAAAGCCCTGTTTTGTGCTGCTGTGAATGTGTGGCAGGTCCTTGCTGTGGTTCCCGAGATGCAGGCCCTCCAGATCCTGTCGTGTCTGGAACGGCAGGGTCAGCTGAGAAGCCGGTGCAGAAACCTCCTCTCGGGAAGGAGTTTCCTCCAAATGGATCTTCTGCAAATGACAGACTCCGGGTGGGTGTTTCTATGGCCGTAGTTCTGAACCAGGGGTGACTTTGACCCGAGGGGGACATTTGACGATGTCTGGAGACATTTTTTGTTGTCACGAGTGGGGATGGTGCAAAGGACTTCTCTTGGGTAGAAGTCAAGGATGCTGCTGAAGACCCCACAATGCACAGGGCAAAGCCCTCCATTCCCCCTGGTACAGAAGGTTTGGGCCCACAGTCTCCTTAGTGCCAAGGAGGAAGAAGCTTGCTTTACGGTTTCTAGCACTGAGCAATGTCTCATTGAACATTCGCTTTTCTTTTCTACCCCAGACTCTGAAGTTTCACGGTTATGAAGATGTCCTGTCCTCAGACATTCCACAGATGATTTGCTTGGAGGGGCCGAGGGGGGGAGTTGTATGCATAGAGTTTGTAAGAGGGGCTAAGCGCTTAAAGGGGCAACCCTGTGCCCAGAGGCGGGCAGTTAGGGGAGTTAGGGGAGTTAGGGGAAGAAGGTTGGGGACAGTCAGTGGTCTTGGAAACTCAATCAATTTTTAGAAGGCCCGGGCTCAGGGCCAGTCTTTGCAAGAAACGAAAGGTGACATATCTTGAGAAATATCCAAGAAAGAGTGAACAGGATAACCTGTCAGGAGACAGGCAGGAAGAGAAAAGACCACACAAAGCAGGGGTAAAAAAAACAAAACAAAAAAACTTGCATCAGGAGTTAGCCTGAAGGGCATTGGCTTTATTCTGAGCTGCTTTCTATTTCTTATCATGGGCCAGGCCTGATGTGGCGAAGGAGGACACAGTCATTTGAAGCAAATACCAGGAGGCTAGGTCTCGTGTAGGTGACACTGAATCCCTAGGCCAGTCGGGGTGGCCGGTGTGTGGGACAGGACCCGTCCATGCTGTGAGCAGCTGTGTGACAAGGCGGGGCGACCTTCCCCACAGGCACCCATGCAGGGTGTTTCTGTCGTTGGAAAAGCCACACTAGGGGAGCCCAGCTCCTGTGTCTGATGGATAGTAGGGGGACTAGGGTCTCATTCACTCACTCAGTTGTTCCACAGTGAGGGTGTCTCTTGAATAAGGCAAGGGCCTGCTGAGGCTTGGAGGTTGATCAGACAGGAAATTTGTCCCCAAGATGACTGCAGCTGGGTGGGCAGGCCCAGAAATGTCACGTGACAAGCGGGACTCCCTGCTTCCATCGGGAGTCCCCTTTAAACCATGAGTCCGGGGGTCTGCACCGGCTCTTTATTTCACTCCGAATGAACACCATTGTCTGCACGATGCCCTGCCCAGAGCCTGGCAGGCTTCATCTGTGAGGGGCTGGAGAGTAAGTATTTTCTACTTTAGGGCTATGTGATCTCTGTGGCTACCCCTCAATGCGGCTATTACCGTTTGAAGCAAGACAGAAACAAATGGGCATGACCACCTTCCCATCAAACTTCACCTACGCATGGTGAATTTCACATTATTATTTTCTATCATAAATTATTATTCCTTATCTAGTTATTTTCAGCCTTTTAAAAGCTTTGTTAGCTCCTGAACTATACAAAAACAGGCAGTGGGCTTGATTTGATCTGTTTACCCCTACATAAAACATTACAAAAGCAGGAAACCCTATCCTCTCCAAAAAGAATCCCACAAATTCCCATCCTTCCGTCTTTAAGATGAAAGATATCACCCTGACGACTTGACAACCTGATCAATGCCACAGGAATTAATTCGCTAATACCTGACTTCCTGTCCTATAGCATCTTTGTTGCTTCTACTCAGCCCTGCCTTTTTATTTCTATTTTTTTCAGCCCGGCCTTTTGAAAACAGCTGTGGACAGCATATAAACCAACAGGCATAGCTGTGTTTCAATAAACCTTTATTTATGAAGAGAGGCAGATATGGCCCACCGGTCTAGTTTGCTGGCCCCTTGCCCTACACAATATAAACATACCGTCTCCCCCACTTCTGATGTATCTTCTGCATCTCCTTCTCTTAATTCGTTCTGTCCCTTCAGGACTTCTGCTGCTCCCCAGGCATGGCAAACATACCCCTGTCTCGGGACTTGGCACTCATATTGCATTGGCTGGGAAACCTCTTCCCCAGGCATCCGCACAGCTCACCTTTCCATGTGTTAAGGTTCATCTCTTGCTCCTCAGAGATGTCTTCTTTGACTCGTTCTACAAGAACATTTGTCCTGATATGCACCATTCCCATACCCTGCTTTATTATTCTTCATGGCATTTCTTGTCATATATTTTTCTTTTCTTTTTTTTTTTTAAAGATTTTATTTATTTATTTGACAGAGAGAGAGATCACAAGTAGGCAGAGAGGCAGGCAGAGAGAGAGGAGGAAGCAGGCCCCATGCAGAGCAAAGAGCCCGATGTGGGGCTCGATCCCAGGACCCTGGGCTCACGACCTGAGCCGAAGGCAGAGGCTTTAACCCACTGAGCCACCCAGGCGCCCCATTTTTATTTTCTATCTCTTCCCTAGGATGTGAATTCTGTGAGGGAAGGGACCTAACTTTTTTTTTTTTTTAAAGATTTTATTTATTTATTTGACAGACAGAAATCACAAGTAGGCAGAGAGGGAGGCAGAGAGAGAGGAGGAAGCAGGCTCCCCGCGGAGCAGAGAGCCCGATGCGGGGCTCGATCCCAGGACACTGGGATCACGACCTGAGCCGAAGGCAGAGGCTTTAACCCACTGAGCCACCCAGGCGCCCCAAGGGACCTAACTTTTTCCTACTGCTATCTTATCCCAGTGCTTAGAAAAATGGCTGTATACAGAAGGTGTTCAGTAAATGCTTTTTACATGCATAAATAAAAATATTTACAGTTTCACTCTCTGGAATCAGACTGCAGTCTCTTGTCTTTTTTTTTTAAGATTTTATTTATTTATTAGTTAGAGAGAGAGAGAGAGCGAGCACAGGCAGACAGAGAGGCAGGCAGAGGCATAGGGAGAAGCAGACTCCCTGCCGAGTAAGGAGCCCGATGTGGGACTCGATCCCAGGACGCTGGGATCATGACCTGAGCTGAAGGCAGCTGCTTAACCAACTGAGCCACCCAGGCATCCCTGCAGTCTCTTGTCTTAAACCACAGAGGGGATTTCAGGTTCCTTCTGTTTAAAATTTTCACCTGTTGGGTCTTTCTGCTCAGGGAGGCAGTGGGATGTTCTGTAGCAGCACTAGCAATGGCAATATAACACAAGCCACGAATGTAAATTTAAAATTTCCCAGCAGCCGTATTTAAAGAGTAAAAGGAAAAGAAGTGAAATAAACTTTAAGAATGTGTTTTATTTAACTGAACAGATCTAAAATATAATATTGAATGTAATCAATATAAAAAAGTTATTAATGAGATATTATTCACATTTTTGGGTACTAAGGCTTTGGTATGAAAATCCGCTGTGTATTCAATACTCGCAGTTGTCCTCCAGTTGGGTAAGTCACATGTGAAATGCTCACTCGCCATATTGGTTACTGGCAGCTACGTTGGACAGCTTAGGACTATACATTGCCTTTAGGACATGGGACGGAATAACATCCTGGTAACTCACAGCAGTTCTTTAGGAGCAGCTGAACACCTGATTTTGGCCAACCTTCATTGTGTTTTCATGTGCCAAAGTTTTGGGCTAAACCGTCACTATCAAAATTTATTGGTACTCAGGGGAAAATCAAGCTTTCTGTGGCATAATGCAACACCATGAATTAAAACCAATGCTTTAAAAAAATTATGATGTTACATCATGCTTTGATGTGATATAATGTGACAAGCTGTAATTTTTATTTTTGTAAGATTTCCTCCATGTAAGACAGGAAGTGAATTTTCACTGCCCAGGATCCTGGCCATGTCTCAGGTGGCCGCTGAGGTGTGCTGTTGCTCATAGGATGGGGCAGCAGTTTCCAGGGGAGGCCTTGGTCCTGTTTGTGTGGCCACTGGATGGTCCATTTGGATTCTGGATTCATTCTACAAATGACCCTGGGATTGAGATGAAACTGAAGAGAGGCCTCTGCAGCCTAATCCACTCCACAGGGTTATATCGTTTGAAAACTGGAGCCTCATGGTCCATGCAGCATGACTGGCAAACAAACTTCACCTCAAATGCAAACCGAGATTGGTTTTTAGTGGTTGTTTGGAGTCCTGTGTTAAGAAGACTTCTGAGGGTGCCTCTCAACTCACGAGAGAGTGCCTTAGTCGATCAACGTTTGGCACGGACACGGGAAAGGGTAGGTGCGATCTGTAAGCTCTGTATGTGGCCTCCCTGAACGAAGGTGTCCATTTCCTGCTTCTGGGGTGGGCACAAAGTACGAGTTTTTCCCTCTAGGGCAGGAACAGTTCCAAACAGGGGGCGAGGATCCCCCAAGTGGGTTGAATGCATAGATCAGCTTACCTGAGGCAGTTTGCTTCCCTGGGAAGGTACAACTGTGGTCAGTGTCTTGCTGAGCTTGTGCGGGAAACTGCGCTCAGTGCCAAGTATGGAAGTCAAGGCTGGGATGAGCACAGTTCTGCAAGCCGGAAGGGTGGAGGGAAGAATGGCATGTTAGATAAAGTAATTGGAATAAGCGATTCTGACCTAGAGAAGGAAACCTGGGAGGGCCATGAGTTTCAGCTCATGTAATCCAAATTACTTTGTAGCATCTGTTGGGAGCTCTGTGTTGGAGGGGTGCTGAGGTTATGTGAAGGTTTAGGGAGAAGGAGTCATGAGTGATTGGTAATGTCTGCCACGAGCGTAGAAGTTACGCAAACCGGCACGCATGCTACATATGTACGTCCTGAGTCGTGACTTGTTAATATCTGTTTTGGGGGTAGGAGTTGCACAGGACAGCCCATGTGTTATATGGTGGCAAACTCTAATTTAGAAGCGGCATCGTGATTGCTTAAATACATTCTCTGGTTGCCTTTGTGGGGTGCATGTTTCATTTTCTCTCTTTTCATTTATTTCTATATTCTTTGTCCAATGAACAAATGCCCATTAATTGTCTAGATCTGTGCTGGGATTCAGCCATATTCATTCAGTAATAATAAATCTCTAAAACCACAATACAGGCAGTGGTAAATGCCAGCAAACCTGGAGGAAAAGGGCCACGGGAGTCCAAGAATGGCTTCATGAAGGAGGTGGCATTTGGATGGAGCAGTGAAGACTGGGCAGATTTTCAACACGTGGGAATGAGGGAAAGAGCATTTAGGTGGAGCGAACGGCGCAGGCTGAGAGGTGGTGGGAGGAGAGCATGAGTGTATGTGGGAAACAGCAAGTAGGGGGTTTTGCAGGGGTGAATGAGAGTGCATAGAAGGGACAGTGAGAGGGAAGGCTGATGAGGTCAGGTGGGTAGATTCTGGCGAGCCTTCCATGCCACACTAAGGGACTGGGACCTAAAAAATAACCAACTGTATTGATGAGATGGAATATTCAGTAGCTTCTGTAGTGAAAGCTCGAAGAGGCACCAGGTTGAAGCTTCTGCCACCTGGCTTTCCACTGTCAGGGCTTAAGTTTTCAGAGCTAAAAAATCGTAATTTTCAAGAGCCCACAAATGTGTGACAGGAAAATGTGATAGTAATTTTGGAAAGTTCCTCATCCTTTCCATGCTCCTTGCCTGCTCAAGAAGAACTCTGGCTTGGTTCGCTTCTCTCTTTCCCCCTTTTCTGCCCTTCGAAGAGGGTCTTGTGTCCCTTGGGTTTTTGCAGTAGAGAATAAAGTTGAAAAAAGGAGGGAGGTAAGAGCAGGTGTTTGAGCCCTTGAGTTGGAGTGAGAAATGGGGCTGCATCAGGCAGCTGGGTGGGTGGGTGGGCAGGACAAATATTTAAACGGGTATTTAAGAAATACAAGTAAAGGACTGGCATGATCCTGACATCACTTTTTTTTTTTTTTTTCCAACATGTTCCTTTTCACTGTGATACAGATCGAGGACTGCACAGGATGGGTCCTGGGTCCTGCTTGGGAAACGTTACCGATGGAGGTCCTGGGCTGGTGCCCACTTTACATTCTCATCAACTACTAGGAGGATTCTCATCTTCTAGAGGAATTGGGTTTTAAAGTCCTCACCAGAGGGAAAATTCTCATAGAGTCAAAACTACCCCCGAAAAATTTCCAAACTATCGCATAAAAACATGGCGTATTTCATTAAGTGCAAGTGAGCCGGGCTCTTGCCCAGGTTAGTACGGATCACAGCCTCTCTGGTGGGCCTCCAGCTGAAAGAGTTGCCTTGAATTTAGGGGTTACATTGTGGGCAAAATTTGTACCAAATCTATGCTCGGCAAGGTGAGATGCTTACCTGTGGGAAGGACATGGGGATGAATGACAGAGGGAGGCTCAGATTTCCACCTCATTCCCACATCTTCTGGGCACACATTTCCGGAGGGAAAGAGAGACCAGACTCACAGAGTGCATGGGTTTCTTCGTATCCCTCTCTCTCTCTCTCTCATCGCACATTTCATTGATTGGGCAGGAGTTTAAGGCACGTAGTTTGTGACTTCCTGCCATGGCATTACCACGAATCCCCCAGGATGGCTTCACTGCGCTGTGAGGTGGAGAGGGGGGCAGTCAGGAAATCCCACTGAAGGCTCCCCTGGACTGTCCTCTTGGGCCAGGGAAGAGTGTGCAGGGGATTTTGTTTGGGGTTGGGAAGAAAAGTTAACTCAAGTTGAGACCCCAGTATTCTTGACTTTCGGTGCTGGTTCCTAGATTCTAAATAACTTCAGCCCGGGACGCAGACAGTGTAACAGATGCAAAGGTATCACGTGTGCATGCCTCCCTCTGGAAGCCAGCTAATAATTTCTCATTAGCAAGAACAAGTGAGGGAGATCACCGTTGCACCAGAAGCCCATTGAGTATGATAATGGCAGCCTCTCCTCCCCCTTCCACGCTCAGATTGAGGCTGGAGACCAAACCTGTGCCTCCCCGTCCCCAGACCAGGTCTGTGACATTCTGGAAACGGCGGAGACTCTGCAAGACCACAGAGAAGGAGGAACCTGTCTGTTTCTCCGAACATCAGAAATGCGTGGGTGAAGCGTGCTCCTCACAGCTTGAAGCCCCTGAGATAATGGCCCCATTGATTTCCCTGCCAAATTTGATGGGACCAGTTGGAAGGTTATCTGGCGCTTCCCCCCCTACCTTTCTCTATTCTCTCATTTCACTCCAGCTTTTTTCTTTCAGTTTTGGAGCTCCCTTCTGTCTGTTTCCTCCCCAGCTGCCTTTATGTGGCTGCCAAAGGTAGGCTTGAGCTTTCAATGGGAGGAGAAGGATCTCACCTGGCACGTGACATTTGCTTTATGCGTTCTCCAGCCAAAGGGGCTGTTGGCGGCATGTGAGGGCGCCCCCCACTGATGGAGGCTCCCACCACACCGCTCTTCATTGGGACATGTCACAAGGCCTGTGGCAGCCCTGCCTGATGAGCAGCAGGTGTCCTTCGAGGTTGGCTTTCTGGGGGTGGGGAGAGCTGGAAAACTGGGGCCCACTTGGCCACACCTTAGAGTCAGGACATTATTTTTTGTTTCCCCAGCCCTGACTTCTTGAGGTTTGTATACTGGTTAGACTGGAACATACTTAGACGTTTCCTGAAAATTCTGTCGATGGTGTGAGCTTTTGTACCCTTGGATTTAGGGAGCTGTACCCAGTGGCAGTAAGAAAACCACTAAACCAGAGGTCCCCACCAACCAGCAGAGAAGCCTGGCCAGTCAGAACAGATGCTAGAAACCACCTGGTGGGCACTGCCTTGCCAGGGCGCACCTGCTGACCGCAGTCCTGGATATACTCCGTGTTGCTTGTGTGTTCCGGGTGCCATTTAATCGCATGGTGGTCTTAGATAGGTGTGTGGGGTCTGTCGTGTATACCAGTGAGGTATACCACTTAAAGCTGTACAAAACAAAAGAGAATAAGAGAAAAAAGCGATCTAAATAAAGCCGGTGGGTCTAGTCACGAGTCTGTGTAACACTTCATGCTCTTCGTGGAGTGTGAGATGGGAAATGGGAGTTGGTGCCTCCTTCGGCTTCTGTGTTTCGCTCAAAGAGTGGCAGCTCAACCACGGTTTGCTGTGGTTCATTCGTTCAAAGAGGCACGCTGGTCATTTGACATGGCCTTGAAAGGTAAGGGAGCTCTAGGCTGAACCAGAACAGCCACCATCTGTTCTAATTCTGTGGGGAAAACGGTCTGTGTTGGGCTTGCATAGGTGTAGATGGCGTGTAAGCATAGACACGACACCCTTTTAAGGATAATTTGACTGTATATAATGTACTTTTCGTGCTGCCTTTAGAATCCAACTCTCGTGCCAGTGGCCACTTCATTGTTGGCATCTTGTACCCAGCTAACAAGCATATCTTAACTTTGAAAGACTATTGTGAAGCTGCCCTCTAGGAAAACAACAGTCATCCTAAAATCACGCAAAAGGCCACCCTTCTTAAGATCCTGTAGATTTCCTGTGGTTTCCAGGTTATCCAGGTTTCCACCCTCCCATTTCATCATTGTACCTCTTCCTGCTCTAATAACCTCAGCAAATCCCAAGTTTCTGATGGTTTCTAGCACTGTGTCCACAGAGTAGAAATAATGTGGATAGAAATAATGTGGTAGAATGGAGCATCCATTCTACCTCTCCCAGATGAATCGCTCAGTCCCTTAACATCTGGGTTTCCCACGTGCAAGCAAATCCAAAATTATCTAGGAGTTTAAATTAGACTTTCATCCCAATAAATTGTGGTGCAAGTGTGGAAGGAGAAGACTGATTTTAAATTAGTTTCAGAACAAGGGTTATTACAGAGGCATCTACTCCATTTAATTTTTTTTGTTTATGTATTTTTTTTGTTTATTAAATTTGCTTAAATATTTTGGCCAAATCTGATTTTGAACCAAATACACCATCTAAGTTTGGATCCTAAGTAGATTCCAAACAGAATGTGCTCAGTAACAGAATCCTGTGTATGATCTGTTCGCCGAATCATACTGGGCATTTCAGAATTAAAACATCCATTTGTTATTTACCTACTTCAAATCATAAGAAATTGAATAGAATTCCTTTTTATTCCCAAGTGGATTTCATAGCTAAAAAAGTAGTGGTAAATACAAAAAGACAGGAAGGAAATTTAGTTTCTCAGTGGTAAGTGCGGTACGAGGCACCAGGATTCAATAAGGCTTGTTGATTTGATTTAAATTGAGAAGAGAAATGAATAATTGGCATCTCATATCAGTGACTACTGTGAAGACCAAAATTAAATTTCTGATGCAGGCGAATAAAGGTCAAACTTCAGAATGTTGAAGTTATGTGACCAGCAGTGTTCCGAATATGATACAGGGAGGACCTGTCTATGACACAGAAATGGTCACCTCATCCCTTTAATAATAACTCACTTACACATGTACTAGAATCAAGTATGACTCCGGGTGGTGCTTACGTATTTCTTAGAAAGCTGAAGTCATCCTGATGAATATTGTGTTTCTAATGATGATGGTTTCTGTTTGTGACGTAATAAACTAGTTTGAAGAATAACATTGAATCTATACATTTATAAGTTGGTTTTCCTTAAAAATTAGTTATAATTAAGAACTCTATTTTTTTAAAAAGATTTTATTTATTTGTGAGAGAGAAAGAGAGAGCAAACATTAATGGGGGAGGGGCTTCGGGAGAGGGAGAGAATCTCAAGCAGGCTCCCCACTGAGTGTGGAGCCCAACACAGGGCTCGATCTCACAACTCCGAGATCATGACCTGAGTCAAAAACAAGAGTGGGATGGTTAACCGACTGAGCCACGCAGGCGCCCTAAGAACCCTTCTTTAGACACACACACACACACACACACATTTTCCTCTACTTCCTGATGAATGGGATCCATTAGTTCAGTCGCCTTTCACTCACAGGGGCCATACATGTTGATTTGGAGGCAGGGTTTAGTATTGAATAATATTTGTTCTCAAGAGACCAGCAAGCAACAGCCTTGATCTTTTCTCTGACATCCCTCTCTCCCTCCTTTCCTTTCTTCCTCCCTTTAATTTCTAGAAGAAGAAAGCCATGCTGGCATTTGTCTACCATGGACTGGGTACAGGGCCCTCCTGGATGGTTCTACACACCTCCACAGTCATATGCCCTCTGGTCGTAAGCAGATTCTTACATCTCCCTCTTACATCTCCTTGACTTTGCTCATGCTATTTCCTCCTCCTGCAATACATTTCTGCATCCTCTCTCTCTCTGGTTAAATCCTACTTGAATTTCAAGATGTAGCTGAAGTGACTGGCATGCCCCCACCTCTGGCATTCCTCATGCAGCCCCCCGCACCGAAATTTTTTTGTGGTGACATGTTGGTAATTATTATTCTACCAGTGCATCTCCCCACCTAATCTGTGTTCTTTTGAAAAGCAGAGATTTCCTCTTTCATCTCATTATCTCCAGCAACCAGCAAAGTTCAGAACATGGTGAGGCTCAGTTAGATATTTTGGGCTGCGTAATAAGTTGTCTTTCAAATCCTTCTACTTTTTAATGGGGGAGAGTCTCCGGAGGTAGGCATATCAGTAAGGATTGGGCTGTGCGTGTTTTCTTGCCAACAGTGTCATGCTTCATTTCGTTGTTTTGGTTCATTTTTCACAATATTTAATTTCTTTTGAATATTAAATAACATTTCTAGAGGGCATATTACTCTGTTGTTGTTGTTAAAGGGAGGGCTCCTATACTTAAAATATAAGAAAATACTTGTAAATATTATAATCATAATAACAGCTAACATTTGTTGAGCACTTACTGTGACCTAGATAACCTTGCCAGAACAAATTTCTTCTGCCGAGTACCAAAAACTCACTATTTAAATCTGGCTTGGGTGCATTCAGTTGATTGGAGGTGGGTCACCTGCTTGTACCCTAACTACTAGGGAGGCTTGGAATGTGAATTTAAAGGATTTCAGCCTTTACAGTTGTAGGTGCTTTGCTATTTCTCAGTAAGACTCAATAGTAGGAATTCACCCAGGTTTATGGAAGAGGGTTCATATTTGGGACAGGCAAAGTAGCATGGTAGGTGATCACTACATCTTATAAACTGTACCAGCTGTACAGTCATGATTCTATCCATAACTCCTTGCCCTCATCACTTCATTGCACCCTGGTCCACATC
>ML105977.1:0-10062 GCA_003697995.1 Taxidea taxus jeffersonii | reverse complement strand
TGTGTGTGTGTGTGTGTGTGTGTGTGTGTGTGTGTGTGTATACACACTGATGTAGAAATAAAAAGCACATTAGGAACATATGATGTCCTCCACTCAATATTCCAGGAAAGATGGGAAAAGTGATAAAAGTAAGAACATCTGCCCTTGGGCAGTTGGTGCTAGTCTAGGTGCTAGTCTGCTTGTTGTCAATATATTGATGCTTCCCTCTGCACATGTGGTGAAATCTTCGTAAGTCAACGAATGTGGCTCTTTCTAGTATGAACTCTTTTTTTAAAAAAAATTATTGACTTAAAAAATGCTATATTAATTTGGACTCAGTGCAGAGATCTGGACAGTAAGGGCAGCACCTTGTGCAAATCACTCCCAATCCCTGAGAATGTAGACCAGGGTTTAGAAGCACGTCCTGGTGTTGGAGTCACTCGAGCTATTTCCTAAGAGTGCCGAGTATTTGGCCTCACCTAGGACCAAGTGTGGCAGGATCTGGGAATCTGTCTTTTTCTTCTTGTTCAGATTGTTGAGTTTATTTTACACTGAAATTTTATTTATTTTTGCGCAGATGATCTATGTTCCTAAATATAAGCTCAGAAGATTTAAAAGGATATGTAGGAAAATGTAAAACTTGGGCCCATATCTAATTTTCAGGATCCTTGTTCCCCTCCAAGGTGCAGACCCTATTACCAGACCCTTCTGCAGACATTTAATACTTGTGTTCTCATATAGGACAATTTCTCTCTCTCTTTCTCTCTCAACGATATATAACTATACAGACACATGTATACATGTATATACATGTATCTGCCTACATGTACGTATATTTATAACAGAAAAGGTAGCAAACCATATATATGTGATTCTGCTTCTTTAAAACTTAATTCTGGAATAATTCCACGTATGTGCTTTTGGAGCTATCTTGTTAGCTTTTAGCCATTGACTTGATACTTCATGATTGATCTGTCTCCTACTGATGGGCATTTCTGTGGTCTCCAGTATTTGCCTCTGACAGACAATGTCATGATGAATATCCTTGTTATTTTTTTATTGAAGAACATAACCCATATCGGTTGGTCTTTTCAGTTTCAAGCCACTGAAAATGAACTCTGGCTTACTGAGATAGAAGAAGAATTTATTAGAGGGTCACCAGAGGGCCAGAGGGCCAGAGAAGCCAGGAAAAGGACCAGAATCAGCCTGTGGTTGGAAGCAGTACTGCCCAGACAAGGCTGCCAACGCTGCTGGATCCAGATGTGGCCGCCTACACCATGGCGGCGCTCACTGGAGACGGGAACTTCTGTGGAAACCACTGCCACTACCATTTCTGCAAACCACAGCTGCTGCTGTCTTTGCCAGAGCAGATCACGCACCAGCCCTGCTCCTTTGTGCTATAAACTCCTAAAGACTCACTTGATTGTTGGAACCTATATTACACACCCTAACCACAATGGAAGTGAGAAGACATCTTCTACTGTGGGGTCTCTGCCACCACCAAGTTTCATAAGAGGGTTGAGTCCCTAAACAAAAGGGGCTGTGTTGGCTGGGTTTCTCCCCAGTGCAGACCCCTTTCTAAGAGTTTGGGTGCAGGGAATGTATTTGGAAGAGGACCTCATGAAGTCCACAAGAGGGGGTGGGGAAATGAGACAGGGAAGAGGAAGGTCAATAAGGGATAACCCCCCCACCCCCGAGCTGGACCAACTCCTGTTCTTCACTGGTGGAGGGTTGTCCTTATGGGATCTTAACTCCCCACCTGAGTGAGCTCTCCTGGTACCAGAGAAAGCTCCCAAGGAGAAAAAGCATCATAGACACTTGAGGTGAAAGCTATTGCTGTGTGCAGTGAATGTCCCTCTTGGTTTCTGGTAAACTTGGAATTGGGCATGGTTATGGGGGTGGGAATCCCTAAAGTCTGCTACATTGGGTTTGTAGGCTAATAACCAAAAAGGGGAGGCTGAGAAGACCTCTGAAGAAGAAAGAAAAGAAATAACCTTATAAACAAAAGAGTAAACACAAGTGTGGTTTATTCACTGATAGCTGAACAAATGTCCTCTTGATGTATCTGGTTTCTAAGGAAGAATGCATAAAAATACTCCAAGAAGAAGGGTCAATATTGTTAGAATCTTCTAATTTGTTTACTATTGATAGATACCAGCACATACAAGAACATTAGACACAATGTTTATTTTATAATTATCAGCTTGTGGGAATATATTTCTATATGCCAATTTTTTTTCCCCTGAGCTGTACTGATGAGTACCCACGAAATTGTGACTGCACCATTAGGTTTGATGAATCCATATAATTGCTGCACAAATATTTTGAATTTAATTGCATGTAATATAGTTAACACTCAGTTATCGGTGCCAATAAGGAGAGCAACAGCATGGATAATTCAAAACAGTGGAAAACCCAAAATCATTTACGTGGGACTTTGGAGGTCCATGTTTGACTCAGGGCTGCAGACTCACCTTTCTAATTACATTTTGTTTTCGGCCAGTAGGAAAATTTCTGTTCATTTGATAAAGCCAAGGACTGGTGGGAGAGGAAAGTTGCTGAAATGTATTCTGGGTGTTGGTAGGAGCTGGCATTAGACATTTTCAACAGATAGCTACATTTAAGTGATTGAGAGTTCACTGGCTCAAATCTCATTAAAGTGAGTCAGATTATTTCTCTTTGCTGTTCATGTATGTTAAGCACCAGGCATTGGATTAAGTCCTTTACAAAGATGAGCTCATGCCTTCCTCCAACCATCTGTAATGAGGGGAGGTTGTGCGGTTCAGGAGAATGAAACTTTGAGAACCAAACTGTGGAGGCTTCACATCTTCGTTTCTGCCAAGTTATGAGTTACGTGAAATTGGTTCGAGTTACTAAATCAGGTAATTTTCCTCATCTGCCAATAGTAATGGTGGGTAGCCCATAGCTTTGTTGATGGTCCATGATGACTGGATGAGATCATGTGCATAAAGCATGGTGATTGGCTTATTATTATTATTATTATTTTAGATTTTTATTTTTTATTATTATTTGACAGAGAGAGACACAATGAGAGAGGGAACACAAGCAAGGGGGGTGGGAGAGGGAGAAGCAGGCCTCCTGCAGAGCAGGGAGCCTGATGTGGGGCTCGATCCCAGGACCCTGGGATCATGACCTGAGCCGAAGGCAGACGCTTAACGACTGAGCCACCCAGGTGCCCCTGATTGGCTTATTATTATAATGTCCAGTCCATTCTACAAAGAGAGTTAGTTTCAAATTCAGAATTCAGGGCTTACTCTGCTTACTCCATACCCTGAGCTGTCAATGAACCTTCCAGAACAGTGCTCCTCAAACTTTTAAGTGCATGAGAATCACCTGAGGGCCTTGCTGAAGTGTGGATTTTGACTCAGTAGCTCTAGGACAGGCCTGAGACTTTGCACATCTAATAAGTTCCCGAGTGATGTTTGTGCTGCTGACTTGTGGACCACACAGCAAGTAGCAAGGCACTAGATGGTTTGGGTCAAATATTTTCATTTTAGCTTAATTTTCTCCTTGTGTCCAGAAGCAGATTCTAAGAATTGATGCTTTCTGTCTGTCCTTCTTTGCCATATATGGTCCAACCCAGGTCCCAGACCTCTATGAAGTCTTTCTAGTCTCTGGGGTCCTTTGGATGTGTCCTTTTACCACTTTTCTAGTATAGGCACACATGTTGTCACATGCTGGGAAGCAGCATAGGGAAACAGCAATGAACACAGACTCTTGGGTCATGCGAGCCTGGGTTTGAGTTGAAGCTCCACTACTTGCTGGTTGTGTGATCTTGGACCTATGACTTCATGGAACTTGAGTTTTCTCATCTGTAAAATGGGCATGATAATAGAACTCACCTAATAGGTCTATTGTGAGGCTCAGATGGATTTTTTTATGTTGTTTATTTATTTTTTTAATTTAATTTTTTTCTGGGTTCCAAGATTTATTGTTTACAGACCACACCCAGGGCCCCATGCAATCCGTGCCCTCCTTAATACCCACCACCAGCCTCACCCATCCCCCCACCCCCTCCCCTTCAAAACCCTCAGTTTGTTTCTCAGAGTCCACAGTCTCTCATGGTTCGGCTTCCCCTCCTATTTATCCCAATTCACGTTTCCTTTCCTTCTCCTAATGTCCTCTGTGTTATTCCTTATGCTCCACAAGTAAGTGAAACCATATGATAATTGACTCTCTCTGCTTGACTTATCTCACTCAGCATCATCTCCTCCAGTCCCGTCCACGTTGACACAAAAGTTGGATATTCATCCTTTCTGATGACGAGATTTTTAATATAAAATTCTTAGCTTGGTGGTTAACACCAGGAGGCGCTCACCAAAAGCTCCGCAGGGTTGTAAGCAATGTGAAGGTGGGCACCATTTTGTCATCTTGCTAGTAAGCCTAATTCAAACATGGCGGATTCTCTTATCTTGGCTGGGAGCTCACTTTTCCAGCCTCTTTTTTCAGGTAAGGGCTGCCATGTGACCAATTTGGGCCAAAGAGATGTAAGGTGTAGTCTTCCAGGGACTTCTGGGGAAAATAGGGGATCTGCGAAAGGAAAGAGCCACTTGAGGAAAATCCCCCTGTCTCTTCTGTGTTTTATAACACCAATTCCTGTCTTTGCATGTGGTTGTGATGACTGGGATTGTGGCAGCTCTCTTGTCACCAAAATGCTACAAGGTGCATCATAGCACAATTTCTCCCTCTGTACCATCCTCCCACCCTCCTCTTCCCTCCTAGAGGTTGGTTTCCAGAGCACTTCCTAAGAAAACCCAGATGCAGGTTTCTGTCTCAGAGTCAGCTTTCCCAGAAACCCAATCTGTAAAAATATATTTGTAAATATAGAAATAAAAATAACGTGGATTTTGGCTACTTGCAAGGACATGTATGTCTATACAAAATAGGTAGCATGGATCATGCTTTATCTATACAAAATAGGTAGCATGGATCATGTTGCTTGTTTGTATCTGAATTTCCTTCTAAAAGAATTTCCCATCCTATAAATCTTGGCTAGAGTCAGAACTTTTCATTCAAAACTGAACATGTCAACCACTAATTTTCCCAGACTCCCTTGCAGCTAGCATGTCCCAGACTTCTCCCCAGGAAAACTCCTTCACCTCCGTGGCCAGTGATGGTCAGGAAACAGTGGCAGAGGAATATTTTTCTGTGATGCTACAGTAGCTTTCATGTTTCTGGAACAGCAGGGCCAGCCACAGCAGTGCCAAGTTCATGGGAACAACCTCTCCCCAGGACTTGGGAGCTGCAGGGTCAGTGGTCCTGGCCTGACAAGTTGCAGTCCCCACCAGGTGTGGCCACAGCACATCCTCATCAGACTATTAGGAAAGCTGTCACATGCGTTTTCTGTAATTCTGGATGAAAAACCACCTTTCATGCTCGCGTCCTTACAAGCCTTTCCCTCCAGCCTTCCTCCATGTTTCTGTGAGCTCCTCAGGCACCTTTCCTGTGTGAATCAACCATAGTCAATTTTTCTTATTTGCATCACAGAACTGTGGCTTGGGCTACCACGTAGAAGTAGAGTGTTTAATTTGTATCCATGAACACTTGAAGTGTTGACGCATTTTCAATATTATTACCCACACCAAAGGTAACTAACATTTAAAGACTCGTAGTTCACAGAATGCCTACACATGCATTATTCCATCGGTTCCTCAAATAACGCTATGGTTAATATATTGATTTTCACTTTTATTTTCTGGGTTAGCATCTGAGAGGTGGAATGACTTACCTAAGTTAACTAGTAAATAGCAGAGCAGGACTAAAACCAGAGACTTTGATTTAATTCTTTTAAAGTTTGAAATCTTTTCATGGCAAAGACTATGCTGACCAGAAATTTCATCCTCTGCTCATGTTGGATTATGGAGATGTTTTTAGCAAAATTTTTCAAGCCATACATATTTTTCTTGATTTAAACAATACAGAAGAGTAAAAGATGACAAAGATACCAGAGAAAACAAATGCTAACAGTTTATTTTGTGTCCTAATAGAAAAAATTTAAATATAGTTAAACATATTTAAGCCTGTTCTTTTTTTTATTTTGGAAAAATCATAGCAGATTATATATAATGTTCTCCAACTTGCTTTTTTTGATGAACAATCATAGACATCTTGTCGATATCATTGTATATGGCTTTGCTTAATTCTGACTGGCATTCATGATTACATGCTTGTATCTTAATCTAAATGATCAGTCTTCTATTGATGAATGTTATCTTAGCCTGGGTTTCCTAGAAGCAGTGCTTAAGATAAACATTTGTATACACATGGTTTATCAGTGGAGAGGAACCCAGGCAATCTGCCAGAGAAGATTCAAGTTTGAGTTGTTAGTGGCCAATCTTCACTTTTGTTTGGAGGGAAGGATATCAGACCCTTAAAAGGATCTGGGTGGGACACCAACAGCATTGGCTCCCTATATTTTTGTGGTTGTCAGATTTCTTTTTTTTTTTTATACTAACCTGTTGTGATGATCATTCTCATGTCTTTGTGTGCTATGAGAAGTTCTTATAAGATGTGAAAATTCTATACCTGAGGACATGGCAGAGAATGCTAGATGCTGATACAATGTCCATTTTCTGTTCTCTTTACTGACAGAACAACAATTTGTTGGTAGCATCAATATTCCTAGTGGAAAGGTCATACTTCTCAGATGGAATAATGCATGTGTAGGCATTCTGTGAACTATGAGTTTGAAGACAGAGACACAGTTTTGATCAACAAGGTGTAATTGGAAGTCATTGGATAGAGCTCCATAGGAGTGGGAGGCAGTGGAAGCCACATTCACCTGGATCATGTCCTTGCCTCCTGACCCTCCCATTTTTTTTATTTATTTATTTATTTATTTATTTATTTATTTATTTATTTATTTTTGCCTAGAACAGAGGTGTGATACTGGAGGTAGTGCAGCCATCTTGTGAATGTGAGGTGACAGGTCCTCAGTTGTCTGAGCAGGAGACATTGTGGAATATTACATAGAACGTTTAGCAGCCCTTGGCTCTCTAACACTGGCTTCTATGTATAGGAAGGAAAAAAATGTCTGATTTGTTTAAGCTTCTAATGGATATAGAGTATGTGCATTTAAATGTTGGTTCATACTGTGAAGTTGGATTTCATGGAACATTAGGCAGGGATAAATGGATGAAATGGAAAAACGGATAAAGATCCCTGCCTCCCTGGAGCTTATGTTCTACCAGGAGAAAACAAACAAGAAATAAAATAACCTCAATACTCTTGATATTTTGGGCATGGTAATTTTATGGTGTGGGGGTCTAGCTTGTGCATTATAGGATACTTAACAGCATCCTTGGCCTTCTACCCACTAGATACTGGTAGCACCACCCCTGCCTAATTACGACAAGCAAAAACATCTCCAGATATTGTCAAATGTCTCTTGGTTGAAAAACACTGCTCTAAAATCAGTGTATATGGCAAAAATCACATAGACTCTATAAATACACTTGAAGAGCCTATTAAATCACTGATAAAACGTAAGAGTCATTCAGTCCTCCAAAAATATTTATTGAAGGGCTATGATGAGCCATGTGCTATTCTTGTTGCTAGAAATGGTGCAGCATACAAGGCCCACAAAAACGGATGAAGATCCCTGCCTCCCTGAAGCTTATGTTCTACCAGGAGAAAACAAACAAGAAATAAAATACAAATGTATATAGTATGTCTTGTGTCCTGGGGCATTTTCCACCCTGATGTGTCTTCTTTATCATTACCACAGTAAGCTATGGTTTGGAACAGGATCTGCACACTACAGCCCCTGGGACAAAGCTGGCCCACCACTTGTTTTTTGTAAATAAAGATTTATTGGTACATAGCCACACCCATTTATGTAGGTATTGTCTGTGGTTGTGTGTTTTTTTTTTTTTTAAGATTTTATTTATTTATTTGTCAGAGAGAGAGAGGAAGAGAGAGCGAGCAAGCACAGGCAGACAGAGTGGCAGGCAGAGGCAGAGGGAGAAGCAGGCTCCCCGCCGAGCAAGGAGCCCGATGTAGGACTCGATCCCAGGACGCTGGGATCATGACCTGAGCCGAAGGCAGCTGCTTAACCAACTGAGCCACCCAGGCGTCCTCTGTGGCTGTTTTTGTACTACACCGACAGAATTGAATAGTTGGGACAAATTGTATGGCCCTTGAAACCTAAAATATTTACTATCTGGCCCTTTGCGGAAGACATTTGCCAATCCCTGGTTTAGAGATTTCGAGCTGACAGAATGTCTGTGCACGCATTATCTTGTTTCTTTCCCAAAGTAATCCTGTGTTATTGTTGTCTGCTTTCTCATTTCATAGGCAAGAGTTTGAGAGCTTGGACGAGTTGCTCACATTTCCTCAGCAGTTCAGGATGATGGACTTTTTTGGAAAGGCTGTGGCTGTGAGCAGGGTCCTCGTGGGAGAAGTCACAGAAGTGATGGAGACTTGATGCCGTGACGAGAGAGCCATGAGGCACGTGAGGGACAAACATTCTCACAGAAGACAGGTGCCTCCCATGTCTATGGAACAGCAGAAGGTCAGTAGAGCGCGCGTGAGGGAGAAATGGCTGGATCTGACAAGGGGGTGGGGCAGGTCAGGCCAGGCACTGGCTTCTCACTTGGAGCATGACCTGAGAGCTGTGGAAGGTCTTGAGAAGAAGAGGGGAGCAGTCGGACTTCTGGTTTAACAGAAAAGACCACCCCCCTGTGAAGCACCCACCTTGAAGGTCAAGGGTGAGATGGGAGCCCAAGTGGAGATGGAGTGTGGCAGCGGCTGGGGGAGAGGGTGTGGATTCTGGACTGACTTCAAAGGGAGGCTTGGCTGCAGGTGGTTTGGGTGGTCGGAGTTTGAGAGAGAAAGAGGAGTCTGGAAGGCACCAAGGGTTTCAATGTGAAATCTAGATGGTGGGAGCAGTTGGCTGAGGTGAGAGAGCAGGTTTGGGAAGGGGTCAGGAACCTGGAGTTCAGTTTGGGACATGTTATGTTTCAGATTTCTGCTTTGCATGCCAAATTTTTGGAACTGCTGTGGACTAAAGACAGAAGAAGGAAAATGCGTAAGCACCCATCTGGGCCTTCAAACCAAACCATCCTACTTGGAGAGAAACACAAGTCTCCCTATGGTGAGGAGACAGTGGGTAGAAGGTTCTTGGGGTTTTCTCTCTGGCCTTGAACATCTCTAAGGTCTTCAAACCTCCTCTGTAAAGGGCTACATAGTAAATATTTTAGGTTTTGGGGCTGTATTAGTCAGCTTAGGCTGCCGTAACAAAATACCACAGAATGGGGAATGGGGCAGTTTAAACAATAGGAATTAATTTTCTCATAGCCGTGGGGGCTGGGAGTGTGAGGTCAGAGAGCCGCGTGGTCAGGTTCTAGTGAGCACCCTCTTCCTGACTTGCTGATGAGGGCCTTCTCACTGGGTCCTCACTTGAGGGACGGGGGTTAAGGGCAGAGAAGGACAGAGAGGGAAAGACCTCTTCCTCTTTTCACAGGGCTACAGTCCTGTCAGATCAGGGCCCCGCTCTGAGGACTTCATTTAACCTTAATTACCTCCTGAATGTATTTTCCCCTGATACAGTCAGAGTGGGGGTTAGGACTACAGCAGGAGAATTTGGAGGAACACAGCTCAGTCCATAGCATGGCCCTATTCCAACACAATTCATCTGCAAATAGGCAGCAGTTTTCTGCCCTCTGGTTTCTGCCGTCCTGTGAACATACCATGTGCTAATAGATTGGTTTGCTCCGAGGACTGAGGGGATGATAACGCAGGCAAAAGCAGCCCAGCACAGAGCCTGGCACATTGCAGGTGCTCAACATGGATTTGCTTCGCACATTGCTTCCATTTGCTTCAAATTGTCATCTGTTCTTTAAACACAATGGTGGCCCCCTGGTGCCTCCACTGGCATTTCCTGCCCCGGTCCCTTTATTCCTTTGCCCCCTGGTATTGCTCTTCTGACCTTCTACCTTGTGAGATTACACCGAGCACGTGCACCAGGGTCTAAAGTCAGTGTTAACGTTAGTGCTTGACGCAAAACCATCGTGTCCCTCAGTCAGCACTAACAAGGCCGTGCCCAGTTGTGATCCCGGCAAC